>JAVQJF010006400.1:0-47938 GCA_036023855.1 Gadopsis marmoratus
GGAGTGCCTGCTACCCTACATCACACATGTGTGGGTTTACCTCTTCTCAGTGCCTCTCAGTCATTTCTGCTAAAGCTGGTTAAATCATTAGGGGAGCAGCAGAAGCTCTGCCAAACTTATGCTCCCATGTGGAAGAAAAGAAGCAGAACTTACCTCAACGTGAGCAAGGAGAGCAGTCTGCTGCTTTCATTAAGGAAGTGACACAAAAAACACTGACTTGGACGGCACACAGGTGGTAGAGCAATGTCTGCACCATTAGCACCAGGAAGTACGCCCTTTGTTGTAAAAATAGCCTCTAAAAAAACGTATATTTCAAAGGCACAAAATAATGAAATCAAGTCTTTTTTTTTTTAACTGCTAAGGACATCAATCTCTGATTTTCGCCCCCTGAAAAGTGACCACAGGTTTGGTTTTCTTGGGGTTGTTTGTGCTCTTAACATTTTCATGCTTCTAGTTGCAGACGTGTTGCCAAATACAGCAGGTTTTACTCTGGCACCCTCAAGTGGCCACTCTTAATTGAGCTTAACCTTCAACACTGGGAAGAACTCAAACTCACAGAATTGCATAGGGAAGGGATTTCTTAATAGCCAGTATAATAAACAGGAGGAATGATTACAGAATGGCTGTTGTTTTAAGACAGACGTCCTTATAACAACAATCTGCTTTGGATACATAATTGGTTTTAGACCTGACAACCTGTGCTTCCTCTTCCTCCAGGCTGCTCCAAGGTGACATGTATCAGCCTCACCCAAGAGGCCTCGCTCCAGCTGTCCCCTCTGCATGGCCAGCAGATCTCCATTCACTACCTGGACATGACCGATTGTTTCTCCCTCGAGGATGAGGGCTTGCGAACTATCGCCTCCCACTGCCCCCGCCTGACACACCTGTACTTGCGCCGCTGCACCAGACTGACGGACGAAGCCTTGCGCCACCTGTCTCTCCACTGCCCTTCAATAAGGGAGCTTAGTCTCAGTGACTGCCGCTTGGTCGGGGATTTCGGCCTGCGGGAAGTCGCCCGCCTGGAGGGCTGCCTGCGCTACCTGAGCGTGGCCCACTGCACCCGCATAACAGATGTGGGCATACGCTACGTGGCTCGCTACTGCCCACGGTTGCGCTACTTGAACGCGAGGGGTTGCGAGGGGCTGACAGACCACGGCCTGAGCCACTTGGCCAGGAGCTGCCCCAAACTTAAGTCCCTGGATGTGGGCAAGTGCCCGCTTGTGTCCGACAGCGGGCTGGAGCAGCTGGCGATGTACTGCCAAGGCCTGAGGCGAGTGAGTCTCAGAGCCTGCGAGAGCGTAACGGGCAGAGGACTCAAAGCTCTGGCTGCCAACTGCTGCGAGCTGCAGCTTCTCAACGTGCAGGACTGCGAGGTTTCGCCAGAGGCCCTGCGGTTTGTTAGACGCCACTGCCGGCGCTGCGTCATTGAGCACACGAACCCCGCTTTTTACTGAGACAGGGGAGTTCTTGGACTGCTCCTCCGACAAGTGGATGTTCTAATATTCCTGCTATGGAGTTGGCAGAGTTCAGCGGCTGATGTGTCAGAACTGGTTGAAAGCTGGTGTGCAATACGAGCCAGGATTTGTCTCTTTAAATCCGCTCGGTGGCTGTTAATGCTGTCCTTTTCGAAAATACTTCCATAGAGTGTATTTCACATATTTATCTGTAAAACAGCAAAGAAGTGCAGTATTTCAGCATATTGCATTTTTCAACACCACAATTTGCAATGTAACAGCATGCTACAACACTGAGCACTGGGTACAGTTGTGTTACCATTTAAAAGCATTGTAATATATTTTATTTTAAAAGGCCCTGAACCATAACCCTTATCATACATTACTACATCTATTTATAAACAGCAAGTATCTTTAGACTAAACCACTAAGAATGTAGCTACAAAGCAGCAACTGAAGCAGATCTGGTGATTTAAAAATATTCTCGGTTTCACTTTCTGTATGTTGCGTGTGCATATGCACTTTATGCAAGTGTGCGAGTGACAATCACTTCAGCTGTGTTCATTTGCTGACAACAGATTTGCTGTAAATTAAAAGTCACTATTAGCCAGAGATTTCTTTTTTCTTTTCTGCCAAATAGAAACAAAACTGTTATGGCATCATTGTTGGAAAACACAAAAACAAGAACACATTGCTGCTATAACTGTGCCAATAAACCTTTTCAAATTCCACCGCCACAACTGTGAGTGATTTGCTCATTACGGTCTTAGAGGATTTAAGCCTGCACATGTTTTTGAGTCATTACGGTAGCCGAGAGATAGCTAGGGATACCATATATGGATTTGTAAACTGTTGTATTCCCCTTTGAGGACTGCAGTGTGTGGGTTCAAAGGGCAGTGGTCCATGGTAAAGGTGCTTCCTGCTTTCAGGCCATTGGCTGAATGAATCCTGCTTGTAACTTGAACTGCACCTGTCTGTCCACCCAAAAGGTATCATCCACACACACACATATATATATACTTTGCACTTTGGCTACAAGATTGTCTGTAAGTATTTTTTTCCTGCAGTTATATTTTCTGTATCCGTATAAAAATATTGCTACTGGTGAATGTGAGTTGGGTTTGTCTTTACTAGAAATTACTTGTCAGAGTCATTTACCAGAATCAGGCATCTGCCAGCTATGGGGAACCTTCTCCTCCTCCTGTTCTTAATTGTTGCGCTCCTGCAGCGGTCCTTGGCTCAAGCAGGCAAGTATATGACATAATCACAACAAACCTCTCCAAACCGATTTGAACTGCTAATGGAGGGATTGAAATCTAGAAATAGCTTTTGTTGGAGGCAAATGTGCAGCTGCAAAAACATTCTGTGCTGCTGTGTATTAGAACACAAGTAAATCCTATGTGGGTTTGTTTATGATGAATATCAACCGAACTGTCGTTATATCTTGGCTTTCCTTAGTTTTTTATTAAGCATTTATTTGTAAACTACGGAATACATATGCTTATATATGATCACAGCTATGTTTTACTGTGTTATCAATCACACAACAGTTCACCAGTTATGAATGCTTCACATGAATTAACACTTCACTACATGATAGTGTTTTATAGTGCATCATCAACCATTTATTCATTGGTTATACACTGCTTCAGAATGCACCATAATAGGAATTAAGATAAAGTGTCACCAATTTGGGGCATCATAATACTATCTACTGTATCCTGTTATCTTTTCCCAGATAGGGATAGTTGCAGAAGAAAAAAAAAAGTCAGTTGTTGCACTTCCTTTTGTCCGCCAGTAGAGGTCCCTAGAGGTACTCGGTTTCTCAGTGTTGCTGATGCTAACGTCAGGTGACTGTGTATTGGTGTGAACTGACTCCGCTCAAACTACTCAACCAAGTGACTAATTGCCTGAGGTGCTGTCTCCTCTGGCTGAGGGTTTGTTCCACAAAGCCATCGCACCACTGGAATCAAAGGTCCTTCAACGTAAAATCTATCATTACCAGTAAGGATCCCCAAATCCTGAAATTGCCACGTGGAGCTTCACGCAAAGGGAAGATGTGACAACATGTTTGTCCCCCCCCCCGTGAAAGTGGCCATTGCCATTCAACACACACCGCACATTCAATAGTTTATTTTCATGATAAATATGCAAGAACCAGGAACACTTCAAACATTCTTAAATATACTGTAAAAATAAATGTTCCTATATACTTCTCCACCCACCACCTCCATCTTTCCTTTCTGACGGGCCTCGGGTGCAAATGAACTGATACTGGATGAATACCTGCGACAAAGTGACTGTCCAGAGAACATACGGGACAGAGATACAAGGTCCTCCTCCTTCCCGTGCTTAAAGTGTCGGGTGTGAACATATTTTATAATGAAACAGCTGCCGCCCTTATAGTTGCAACATGACGTGCATTTCCCATCCTGAGAGATGCAGCTGTGTATGTCTAAGAGTTTCAGCGTTCACCTCTGATGCAGACCCACGTTTGTGAAAGCAGAACATTATGGCGGTGCGCTGTCTTTTCTTGGATCTGCCTTTTGCACTGGGCACACTGTGGTTACAGGTACTTGAAACAGGAAGACAGTGTCAATAGTGTTTGGGCCAGTGACAAGAAATGGATACCCAGACTGGTGGAACGGCCTCGTTACGACCACGACGGAAACGAACCGAGGCAGAGCCTGCAGCAGACAGTTGGCCGAGGACTGAAACAGAACAGAGCTCACTGCCTGGATGTTGTCCTTCCCGATAAGCTGGCAAAGTCTCGCCCTGCAAATGGTGACCTCTGATCCGAGTCTTCCATAAAGTGCAACATACAGTACATTACCACACAAAGAGTGAGGAGGCCATTGAATTTCACAGCTTGTTATCACATGTGTAACGCCTTTGTAGCTGGACGTGGTGCTGGGTCACTGGGCGGACCTCCCAGTTTGACCTTTTGGCTCCATTTGTGCAGGTGCATTCAAGTGCAGACTGCGGTGGCCGAGTCCAAGTAACCTGGGAGTGCAGAGACGCTATGTTAAAGTCTGTTTGCCCTCGTCATACATCTACTGTGGTGAACGTGGAAGAATACGAGCACATAAACGCCAGACGGTGTGTTGTACCTGAGGTTTGAGGGCACGTAGCTCACTGTGAACCTTTCGAAACTTCTTCTCTAGTTCCAGATACTTCTCCTTAAGCTTCTCCCTGTCCCTCCGCTCCTTCAAAAAGTCTTCCTTGTAGACGTCGGCCTAAAAATGGATGACAAAGGAAACATGATATGAGGATTTAAATGGGGATTTAGACAAGGGCATTGAAGGAACAGTTCGACATTTTGGGAAATACACTTGTCCACTCATTCGCTGTCTTTTGCGGAGGTTTAGATGAGGACATTGCTAAAACCTTCGTGTCTGTATGCTAAATGTGAAGCAGCCGGTTAGATTAGCTTAGCGCAAAGACTGAAGACAGAGGGAAACAGCTAGCCTGGCTCCATCCGAAAGTTAAATAAAAATAAATACATTTTAAACAAAGCAGCTTACCAGCACCTCTAAAGCTCTGTTATGGCTTGTTTCTTTAATCTGTACAGAAACCAAAGTGTAAAGACGTCATTTCTTGGCCCGCCAAGAAATAGTCCGGCACTTAACCCCCCATAAAGCCACAATCTGTCATTTTTACTCCTCGGTTTTTGTATGGATTATGCAAACAACTGATGACTTTGGAGGTGCCGATAGGTAGATTTTTCTCTTCTTTTTTTTTTTACAAAGTGTGGACAGAGCCAGGCTAGCTGTTTCCATCCGTTTCCAGTCTTTATGCTGAGCTAACCTGCTTCACATTTAACGTACAGACAGACATGCAGAGTGGCATCAATCTTCTCACCTAACTGTCGGCAAGAAAGCAAAATAAGCGCATATAAATACGGACATACTGTGCGACGATGCTCAAAGCTCACCTGATGTTTCCAGATATCCTGTAGTGTTCCACCGCTCAGATCAAGAGGCTGAGCCGTCTGACGTGCCTCCTCTAGAGCCTGTGCAAACATATGAAAGCGCCTTTAATGCCGCTGTTGTCGCAGCGGAACAAACACTCGAAAGGCCTCGACTTTAATATCTATCCTGCAGCAGGAGCACGCACGTGGACTCACCTTGTTCAGTCGTTGGATCTCCTCGTGCTGATGCTGCCCTCTTCGGGTCAGAGTGCTGTTTTGCGCTCGCAGCTCGTCCGTCTCCTTCTCTGCTCTTCGTAGTAACCCCGGGATGACAACACCGCCCCGAGCCTGCGAGAATTTTATTATTATCATCCACATTTTACTGATTTAATCCATTAAAAGGCTTTAAGTTGCATCTGTAATTGGGATTTGTCCCCACATTTACCTGCGCGCTCGCTTCATCTTTGACCTTTGCCCGCAGCGTGATGTTCTTTTCTCCTCCTTCGCGCGGCTCTTCTTCACAGGGACTGTGGCCGTGTTGCAGTAATGCTTTTAAATCTTGGACCTGAGTCGTCGGGCAAAGAAGAAGGACGCGTGACACACCGGCAGAAAGCAATAACGTGACACACAAGTAAGCGAACAAGCAAAACTGTACTGACTATAACAGTGAGTGGGACTGTGGATGTGTCTCTTCCTTACCTTCTCTTTGTAGTACTCTCTCATGGTGCGGTACTCTTTTGCCCATTTCTCGTTAATAGACATAAGCTGAGTGAAAGAGAAAACAATGTTAATATTTTGCGCACTGACAGGTCTTGGGATGAATAGCAGTCTCAGTTCTGAAATGTACTCACCTCTTGCCTCTGCTCCTCCAAGATAAGGATCTGTGCTTTCATTCTGACGCCTCTGCCGGCGGCGGCCGACGCCTCGGACTGCAGCGAACAAACGAGAGAGAAAAGCAGAACTATTAAGCGATATGTGGCACCAAGTGCGTCCATCTGCAATTATGCAACGTGACTGTGTCTGCTAACTTCCTTTTACACATTTTTGGAAGTTTTGATATGGGTTGTTTCCAGTAACGTGAACGTGGTCATTTCCTTGTCGTCGGGGTGACAGAGTGGTAATTGATGTTTCTTTCGCTCAGGCGTAATATTCCAGTGGCGCATCTGTTAATATTACCGGGGTGTCTGCCAGCAGACTGTAGGGATGGTCAGCGGCAGCCGTGTGGGGCTTGTCTCCGGTGGAACGGCCAAACTCACACCTGGAAACCACACGATCGAAAAGTTAACGTGTCGTTATTTGGCTTTTTTTTTTATTTATTAACGGCACCAAAGCAGTGAATCATAGGAAGCGCTCTGCACGCAGTTATTCTATCTGATGAACATGATGCGTTGTGCCTCACCCGTCTATATTCGGCAGCGATGGATACAGCCTGTGGGCCTGCCTTCTGTCTGTGGTAACAGTTTCACCGACATGTGATCCCTCCACAGGCCTCCTGTCCACTGTGATTTCATGCAGGGCCTGTCAAAACACACAGAGGACACACATTATATATAGAACTTGATTATATAGAATGATTTACAAAGCGCAAATGGCAAACACTGACTGGTTTAACCCTCTCAAATGTGAGGGTCTGCTGCTTGTATTTTAAACCCCCGTGAACCAAATGTTCAAATAGCCTGTTGGACTAACAAGGCACTTCTGTTGACTTGCGATGGGGCGTATAATAACTGTAACGAATCCATTAGCTAGGAATGAAAATAACGATTCGCTGCAGGGGCGAGAGCGTCTGGTAGGACACTTCGGAGACGCTGCACCAGCTGACTCAAACCCACGGAGGGTGCGACTCGTCTCGGGGGCGCGTTCACTCCGAATCAACAACAACAACAAACAAACAAAAAAAAAAAAAAAAAATAAGAAACACACACACACACACACACAAAACACGAGCTCTTCGGCTCGCGGAGGATCTCTATCCAAAACGCGACCTAAAAATCAAAAAGCTTTTTTTTTTTTTTTAAAGAAAACCGTAATACATGACAACAAGCCCCGTCGAACTCACCATGTCGCTGTTGTGACGCGCAGCTGCGATCTGAGGCGCCGACTCGCTGCGCGCGTCTGTTATACAGACGAGCCCCGCGTGACGTGGCAAAACCAGCGTTGTCCAATCAGCGGCCGGGATTCCCTCCGCCGGCGGACTTTGTCGAAGGAAAGGAAAGTACACGAAGCCCGATCGGCGCCTCGAGCGGTAAACATCGACGCGTTTACGAATCGATGACTCAGAGAAAAACCGGGCTCCCCGCTGCGAGAAACGCCGCGTCTGATCCCTGTCGTCGGCCCAGGTTGCCTTGTTTTGGAGGGACGCTCGGCCGATACACAGCACGACGGGTTTCACGAGTATTCACGTGCATTCAGAAGCGTGTGACACGCGACAGGTATAAAAGTCGCGGCGACACAAACGACAGAGACATAAAAATATCAATAATAAAAGAATGAATTACAACTTTAGATGAATCAAATTCAAAAACCCCGTTAATTCTCTGCGCGCGCATACAGTATACGTGTATCACGATTGACCAATATATATTATATATAAAAATTAAATTAAATGAAATATATCAAAGTAAATAAAATACACATTAGTGGTGCTAGAATATTATTATGACAGGAAATTAACATTAAGTGGACTGGACACACCGTGACTAAATGAAGCCTTTATAATCCTGCTGAATCTTTATAAAAAAAAACAAAAAAAGTGATTTTTGTCATTGGAGCTATAAGGAGGAGAAATAAGGGCATTAACGATTTTAACACTTTTTACAGCTCGACGTTGGTGATGAACTTCCTGCCGCTCTGAAGACACTAATATCAAAATTAAACGCCGAAAAAAAATAAATCTACACGTGCTGAGGTCAGTGGGGGGGAAATATCAGTCAGTCCCCGGACGGGCTGCTCTTAAAGGTGCTGAGTCAGATTGTGTTTCAGGGAAGAAGCTGCGGGGAAAACACGCTGCAGCTCCTCCTCCAGTAACCGGCAGGCGGCCCTCTGCTGGGTCCCGCAGCCTGCTGTCTCTGACAGAAACCCTCTGCTGGGTCCTGAAACCCTCTGCTGGATCCTGCAGCCTCACAGAACCCCTGCAGCCTGCTGTCTCTCACAGAACCCCTCTGCTGGATCCTGCAGCCTGCTGTCTCTGACAGAAACCCTCTGCTGGGTCCTGAAACCCTCTGCTGGATCCTGCAGCCTCACAGAAACCCTGCAGCCTGCTGTCTCTGACAGAACCCCTCTGCTGGATCCTGCAGCCTGCTGTCTCTCACATAAACCTGCTTTACTGGGGCTCATGTCCACATGTCTTTACATTTAAACTCTGTGACACCCTTTGCCTCCTTCAGAGATGCTGACTCAGAAAAAGGCACTAAACCCAGCCTTGATGCCCAAATGTAAAATAGAGAAGGTGATTCCCACGGTGACACTTTCCCCCCACCAAAATAACACTTTGTGCATGGATTTTTTTTGTTTTTTATTTTTTTAAGTGGGAGCTTCCACCTCCATTATTTTCAGCAGATGTTAGGGAGGTTTCAGCAGGGTATTCTGGGACATCCGCTTTACCAAGAGGCAGTCTGCCCCAGCAAGGATGCTTTTCATATGTCAGAGAAAACCAGGGAAGTTTGAGTGACACAGATCACCTTTGTTGCAAATCACTAACAAAACAGATCATTTAAAGTAGACATGGCCTGTCTGAGAGTCTGAGAGGCTGCTCAACTCCGGATGTTTTCTCTTGGTGCTGATTTTAAGTAAAATCCTTTAAGTATCGATCTTCTCAACTCAGTCTCGGCAAGAATGTGGCTAAGTGTATTTCCCAAAATGTCAAGCTACTCCTTTCAGTCCACATGCTCTGCTCGGGTGTCTGCACAGGCTGATTTTTGTTTTTAAGTGTTTTAAGCCCTAAAAATAACTACTGGTATGTCTGGTACACATTTGTGTGATTGACAGCTTCCTCATTCTGTCGGCTCCATCCCAGGCTTGGCCAAATGTAAACTTTTTGGCTCCATTTCCTGACAGAAACCAGATTTAAAAAAAAAATCTAAAAATTCCCCCTTCACACAAAACCTAAATATGACGATTTTTTTTTTTTTACAATGCCATACCAAGATGGCACCTGAAAGCTTTACAGTCCACTTAAAATGCTAAAAAGGCTCTTTGCACTTCAGACAGAGCAAACAAGTTACTCCTTGCTCACGTAGACAAAACGATATGAATTCTTTCAGCTTTTAACTAACCAACATTAACCTTGTTGTCAAATGATTGGCTGTCTGGGGTAAAGTGTCATGTGTGAAGCAGATAATAGTCTAAATTCACAGTCCGTGGCAGTCAAATATGTGGCAATGTCGTAAAATGACTACGTATGTTTCACTGTAACCGCATAAACACTTTGGTATTGCCTTTATAGGTGCGATATGAATTGGCAGTGCCGTGTCGGTGGCAGTGATGAAAGCTGTGACGATATTTACAGACATTGCAGTACTTGCCACAGTACTTGTCAGCCCATGCTGCGGTTTGACAGAGGGGGCCCTCCTCGTGTAGCACCTGTGCAGAGACAACCCCGGGGTGTCTCTTCCCAGCACCGACACGGCCGCTTTACGGTACGTGTGACACGGCAGCAAGTCACTAGAAAGGAAAGAGGAGGTCAGCCGAGCCTCCTTCTTCCTGCCACAACAATCTCACACTGAAAGACTCACACTCCGCTCTTTAGGTTCCTTCTCGTGTCGCCATACGAACACCTTTGATTCACACACACACACACACACACACACACACACACACACACACAGTAGATGAGTCCATGTTGTGGCCTACGCCTACAAACACAGAACCAAAAGCGGGCGTGCCTTTTTTTTTTTTTAGGAACACTTTCTATTCTGTTCAGTGGTTTGGTGGTTTAAGCATATTTGCATACGCCTTCGTCTAACCTGAGGCAGCAGGTTCTTTTTCACGTGAATCAAAAAAGAAAGCAAAAAATGGCACGTTTGGCCAATCAGCTAAGCACGTGTTTGCTAGAGTGCACACGTGTTAGATGTTGGGAAACGTTTCATTCCTCGGGAATAATTTAAGGGGTTTGCGTGGCTGTGAATTACTTGATCGTATAATAAATATCCACCATTAGAAGTTTTGAATCAAATTAGATGGGATGTGGCTTTCTTTGACGCTGATGAACAGAAAAAGACTCTTTAATGTCAAAGTGAGCAGCAGCCTCTACAAAGTAATCTAAATTAATAGCTAATATAGACTAAAAGAATACTTGATTATATAAGTATTCACATCCTCCAAGTCAGTATTTAGTGCTGTAGATGCACGTTTGGCAGCAGCCTCGAGTCTGTGCCTGTAGGTCTCTATCATCGTATTTTTACAGAAGGACCCTCTTCAACACAGGGACTGAAGATTATGTAATGGATCTGGGTCCAGATTAAGGCCCTCGTGTCAGTTGTAATAAACTGGAGTTATCCTTTAATCACAGACACCATCTTTATCTTATCTTTAGAATGTGATGTTTATTGCTTTCACTTTCACTTTTTTGGCACTAAGCAAATGAGTGGGTTAATAATATACTGTATGTATCAGCCTTTCAGTTCAACCAGTCAGGTGTTTAAGTGTGCGTGTCTGTGCAGTGAGAGAGAGGTGGCCACAGAACTAAAGGAATGACTTGATCATGTTACTAAAGACAAACCTCATTTATTATAATTGATATCTTTCAGGTTTTGTCTCACATCACTTACTAATGTGTTGTTGTTGTATTTACTTAAACCAGAACCTGCTACAGACATAAAGAAATGAATGCTACAAACGATTCTTCAATTTTTGCTCAGATTATTTGTTTGAAAAAATACACCATGTCATTTCACAGCTGTCACATAACTATTATTATTTTGCTCATCAAAAGATGTCACTTCACTCAGTCAGCCATTATCAAACTTAAGCAATAATTTCACGACATGTTTCAACATTTATTTTAAGCATTTCATATTCTGCCACCAAGTAAATTTGATTTCATAGCGAGACTGATGTTTCAGTCTACAGCACATGATATTTTACAGAATCATTTCAGATGCAGCTTAAAAACAGTTTCCACAGGTTGTGTTTTGTTCTGTGCAGTTCTGGATGTGAGATCTACAGTGAAACAAAATAACATCAAGTTTACTGTGTGAAGACGCAAACATGCACGTAACAGTGGTACAATGTTACTCATTATTTGTTTACACAAAGAATATACGATAAGATTTTTGCTTAAATGGTAATAGATCTATTTTACAAACGTCTCATATACATTATTATGTCCATGTGTATAAAATGCTTCTGTAGTTATACTTTTAATCATCCACCAGTTGTTTCACACTGAACAGTGCATAAAATTGAAATGCGCTGGTCATAACTTGATGTTTTTATGTGTCAAATACTATAATGTTAGAAATATGTTTTAATGACTGCTGTGTCATTATTGTATTTTGTTCTATTTCATGCATGTAACTCGATAAACTACAGCCTACTGAACCAAACTGATCCCATTTGTAAGGTTATCTGTTCTTACCCTTGCTGCCTTCTTTTCCACACCATTTCTGATCATCCAGCACATATCCAGGCAAAGTGTCCTCCAGGGTGAAAAAACAATCACTCTTCTTAGTGAAGTTATGGACCAAGTCTGTTGTGTTGCTCCAGAGCATTGTCTATTCCCAAAAAAGTTGACATTATATTGGTAAACATAATACTTCTGCACTGTGACGCTTAATGAAATCTGCTTTGATTAATGAATCAAATAATAATAATAAAAAGTCTGTGACACAGACAGTCGGGTGATTATGGATTCTTACCATGTTGCTTGGATGACTGAAGGGGTTCTCGTTGAAGAATGGATCATAGTCTTTCCTGGAAAAGCTACATGGCTCCTTCCCTACATAGGCTTTTTCAAAAGAAGCCAATATACTTTAACAGCTGATAAATAAATGCAAATGGTTAATAGATAAAAGGTTGATCAGGTTGATCTGTTTTTTACCACATCGAATCAAAGTAGATGGGACGTGGCTTTCTTTGATGCTGATAAACAGAAAAAGACCCTTTAATGTCAAAGTGAGAAGCAGTCTCTACAATGTAATCTAAATTAATAGCTAATATAGAATAATATACTTGTTACTGTAAATGCACCTTTGGCAGAAGCTACAGCATCGAGTCTCTATCATCATGTTTTTACATTCAGGAAAAATTAGCAAATACCTTTAAAATGCTAAATATGATCCAAAATGATAAAAAAAACAAAGAGAGCAAAAACTATATTTATATATATTATATAAACTATATTTGTTTCAAAGTATTCAATAGAAATAAGTGTAAATGGGATTTTTACATTTATTACACATTTACTAAAATGGGACAGAACGACTAGACAAGCTAAATCAAAATAAATCAACAAGATCAGACTACATACATGCTGACCTATGTAGTAAATTGTAAGCAGGATGTGAGGCTCCTTGTATATAACAGGCTGTTTGCAAATGTCTGACAGGTTTGGAGCCATCAGGATCATCAGTGTCCTTTTGGACAGCTGTACTTTTACCCCCCCCGAGTACTTTAACAAGGATCATCACCAAACCATAAAGAATAGCGGTATTTTATTTTATGGTTTTATTATTACATTCTTTTATGCAGTTTATAGTGCTATACTTGACTTTTGATTCTCTGTAGAAGCGAAAGATAACATCATGTAATGGCAACTCTGTGCTCCTAGCAAACATGTCACTTTAATACAAAGTGTCTGTTAAAGGGTTCCTGATTGTTAAACACCTTTACACTGACTGACACACTCCACCTCCATAGTGATGCTGATTATTGTAAGACATACTTAACAAACCTGTACACCACTGCATTTGCTTTCCCCCCATTGAAGCTGTTATTCTGCAAACTAACAAATGGATGAAAAAAGTCAGCAAGGGAGATTTCAGGTGCTGGTTTATCTTTCTGCGTGCAGACCAGCGCAGAGTTTTCTGTGCTTCTGTCATTAAACCCACACAGAGAATAAAGGAAGGACCATTACTCAAACATGTGTGCGCACAACTGCGGTGACATGAGCGATGAAGTTCAGTTTGAAGTCCAAGAGCTGCTCAACAAGAAATGTTGACTACGATGATCTTGTTGAGAATTCGTTTAAAACAATGACACATTCAATAGCTACAATGAACGTTACTTATTATTAATCGAATGATCTGAATTTGGCTCCCCAGTGTTGCAGATAGATAATAACATGGAGAAGAAAATAACCATCTAATATTTAATTGAATTATGTAAGAAAATCATCTGGGGTCAAAGGCTCTCGTACTGGTTTTGAAATGTTTCAACCACGTCTCATGGCCTTCATCATCTGAACTAAACATGATAACAGGTATTTGTACATGGAGGGAAGATCATAACCCCCGGCCTCTGTTCACATTTAATTTTGTGTCTTTTTGAGCGATTCCTGTAAAATATGTTCTGATTAATTCCACACAGGCGCTCATTATCACACTTCAGAATCCAAAGACAATTTCACATTTGATCTAACAACATGAAAGTAAATTCAGGCAGGAGTGAGGACGTGATTAGATAGCAGCGCTGACAAACATCCCCGACTCGTTTACACTTGATAAAAAGCTTCCCCATCACACCCAGAACCCTTTTCACTAAAAGACTCAAAGGTCACACTGTCAGAAGACGACTCATTTCAAATTAAGTCAAACTGGCCCACAGGCTACATTTCCAATATACTGTATTATTTAATTTACAAAGACTTAACAGAAATAGAAAATACATAAAAACGACATATTACAGCTGGTTGTTTAGTCCACACGTCTTCACCAGCAGGCTCCACAGGGCTTCTCTGGGTGGGAGCTGCACTCCCTGATCTGAGCTCTGCAGAGACACAAGTTCGACATACTGCGTCAGGACACAAACACACGTGTGCTCTCGTCCTCTCACGCAAACATGCTGTACTTACTCAGTCACCTCCTTGCAGTTATATTTAATTCCTTTGTCCAGCTCCTTCTGTAAATCCTTTAAAGATGCATTTGTGCAGTTTGTCCTGAAGAGGCGAAACGCACAAAGTGTACAGACATTTCAGGATCGTTTTTTACAGTGTAACTTTGACATTCTGCATATTTTTGTGTTTTAACCTAAAAACGATCCACTGTGGTGGAACATGCAGGACATTCATGTACTCATCACCTTCAAAATGAAAAAGATGAGCGTACAATAGTGTTGCAGAGGTCTCGTGTATACAGAGAAAATCTTACACAGTGTTGTTCTGTGTGACCAGAACAACATTCAGGCTGCTCATCCGGGTGGAGTCGAACCTCTTCACCTCGATGCTCCCAAAAATACTGACAAGGAAAATGAGAGGGCTTCAGCTCAACAGAGGACTGCACATACACACCACATACGCTTCTGAGTAAAGGCTTCAAAGTGGACTCTATATTTCTAACGTTCACAGGCTGAGTCGTGTACAAACCTGCAGAAAACGATACAAACATGACAACACTCAGCAGAGTGGAAGAAAAAGATCATTTACAGGGTGTGGTATAACTTGATATAAAAGAACGTGACCCTGCAGCTGATTCTTGTACATAATTAACAACAATGTGACTTTTTATTTCATTCACAGGGTTAATTATTGCGTTGGTCTGCATTATCAAACTGAGATGCAGACGTGAGGCTGCAGAGTCTGTGGAGATGACGTCCAGTAGGTGGCAGGAAGTGCAGCTTTACAGTTTGATTTATAGCACAGGAATTTGCCCAGCTCAGACTAACCACCAACTGCAGTATTCAGGCAAATAATGATACAACAGAGATTGCAGTTTCTTTCACTAAAGCCATGACAGAGGTGCAGAGCAGCTTACCTGACAGGACTGAACGGCGTGCTGATGGATCCGTTGAGCATTGCCGTGACAGCACCACAGGCGACGTCTGCAAACTACAGACGTGAAGATGGCGTTAAAGGAAATGCACTTTAGATTTGGACTACAGCCCCAAAAAAGCAAGATACTATGGGAGTGAATAACAAGGTGTATTCAGTTATTCACTCTGCAGGCAGACAAACCGTCACAGCAGCAAAACAAGATTCATATCTGGTTCGGAGTATCTGTTTGGAGGACTTTCCCACACGAGGAAATATCAAACAATGGAGATAATAAGCAGGTCACATTTCAGGCATAACAACAACAACAACTCGAGGACTTTCCGCTCTGCAGAGACTTCACTAATGGCAACAACTGATTTGTAATAGAATTTCACTTGCCAAACCTGATTTTCTTGTATATATATTTGCATGATGTATATCTTTCTTCAACTTTGTGGTACTACAGTATCGCCAGAATGAATGTTAGTGGTTGAGGTTGTCATCTTGCTGCAGGGATGAAGAAGCCTCACTGAAACAAAATCTATCACGTAACTATGAACACACACATGCAAGCAGCTTTCTTAATGCTGACTTTGTGCCACATTTAACACAATTGGATAAATGGTAAAAGTCAGTAGTCATGAAACCCAAATCACAATATAAATGGTTTCTATTTATTCCAACAAAGTAATTATTTCATTTTTAATAAATGAATGTTCAGGGTATATGCAGGAATCCTGAAGTTAAATTCCAGACCTGTTAAACATATTTTAAGACTGCAATGCCACAAAGTTGTAACTGGTTATCAGCAACACACCTTTTGTTTTACAGTACTATACAGTACATTTATTTTGAGCTTGCAAAACAGTCTCAGTTTGACATCATTCAGATCGGCCCGGGGGAGAACAAAACTCAGGAGAATAAAGTAGCGACTAACCCAAAGGCAAGGTTTATTAAAGGTAATAATAGTCACATACTCACACTCTCACATTAACAAAACATGTTCACTAACAAACACTTCTATTTGGCCTGCAGCATTGGCAACAACTGATATTAAATCATACAGGCCGAGACAGTCTGTCTGTATCTATGTTGCAGAAAATAATACCTTGTAAAATGCAGATTAAGATGTTTTAATACTTTTCAAGTGTTTTAATTTTTGCTAAACTGATTTAATACTTTTTAAGACCCCGCGGATGAGCCTGCAAATATACTTTGTGTCTCCTGAAATGTTGAACTTCATTTTGTCAATTTTCTTGAATTGAAATGTAGACTTATTGCTTTTCATAACGCCAACACAACATTGACGTAGCAGCGCCTTTTAAGTTGCTTATTTACACATCCAGGAGTTACAGAGCAACATTATTACTCATTTGGAGTCCAATATTCACTCTCTTTTGGCTGTTTTCAGTCTTTGCCAACTCCTGTAGGAAACATCTGCCTCTGGCTGCTAACCAAGATTTGACAATTTGTCTTGCTACACTTTAAGCTTCCTAAGGTGGCGTAAGATTAGAATTCCCTCAGGCAAACATCAACTGTGCAGCTGCTGTAGTTTCTTAAAGATGCCAGCAGCAGCAGCTAATGTGAATCTGTGTCATGCTTCAGTTTTACACATGAATGCATGTCATCATGTGATGTTGGATTGGACCCGTGTGTGCATTTGTTCTGGTGAATGTGTGGGAAAGTGTGTTGGTAGTTTTGTGACAGAATAAAACCCAGCCGGATCAAACCAGAGCTCCTCTGAATGTGTGGGTTGCTGCTGCCCGATCAGGAGAGCGCTACGCAACGTGGCTCCATGGCGACCAGCACAAAGCCTCATTGATGAAGAACCCGGCTGAGTGACCTTTTTTCTTTTCTCCTCTCCATCATTATATTCAGGAGACATTCGCTTCACCTTATGCTCCACATGCGTGTCATTGTAACCACTGCGACTGTCGCGTTTCTTTGCAAAAACGAGTGAATTCTTGTTGGTAACTTACTGCAGCTGAGGCTTTGTACCAGAACGAGCGAACGGTGTTGTTCTCGCAGTCTGTCCATCCTGGGCAGTCGGCGGTGAACGTCTCTAGAACAACACACACACAGGTTCAGCACTTTTTCCATTTCAGTGTGGTTGATAAGAATGAGCTGCTGACATGAGACCAAACAAACAGACACTGAGACAGAAAGAAAAAGACAAGTACATTCCATAGTGATGCCATTAGCACCATAAACTATGACGTGTATTATTGTCTACATACAATTACAATATCTTAAGGATGAGGATAATGATAATAATACCTCTGATGCTTAAACAGGTTAAAGGAATAGCTCAACCTCCAAGTTCCTGCGATATGTGAACGTTGAGTTTGATTTTTCCTCGTCTTCTCAGAGAGCTCGAGCCAGTCTGGAAACTGCTGCAAGCCCACTGAGCCACCGTGGTAACGGGCGTTTAAGGAACGTGACGTGACACGCCCTCGTGTAATACTATGCGAAAGAAACTGCAGGTATCGCAAATAACACCTCTGCTATTTGACATCAGCAACCATGACTGATCTGTTGCACTGGCGGCCTATGGCCTTAAGAGTCTTACCGCTGCTGCCCTCCTGTCCACACCAGGTCAGACCATCCAGCACAGATCCCAACAGAGTGTCCTCCAGGGTCAGGTAGCAATCCCTTTTATCAGTGAGGCCGTGGACCACGTCCTTCGTTTTGCTCCAGAACATCATCTAGCCGATAAACAGATAGTGTTGCATCGTTCAATGTATCACTCTGCATTACAGAAGACTGTGAATGGATGATGTGCACACAGGCGGTCTCGTGACGAGTGGTGTTTAGTACTCTGTTGCATGCAGGTTTGAAGGGGGCCGCGGCAATGAGAGGGTCATAGGCTTCCACGGGAACTTTACAAGGGTCCCGTCCTACATAGGCTTCTTCAAATGCACCCCAGATCTTTTCGCAGTCGTGTCTGCAAAAAATAAATGACAGTCTCAGGAATGTGGCTCGGCCTCATTCTGATGGAAAGAGCTGAAGTGCCGGCCCAAATTTGGTGGCAGGATGTGTCGGAAATTGCTAGATTTAATTTCCTCCCTCCTTTCAATGTGTCATTGCTGTTTATTTGACTCTTTAATTACTCGCCTTTTATTTCACTCTGCATCTGTTGCTTTTATGTCATTTGTCACTTGTTCAAAGTGCTATATAAATCAAATTATTATTATTCTCCCCATAAGACAGAAACTATGTCAAAACTGTGACCAATTCATATTCTCAGTCAATATTGGCTCAATTATAATAGCTAACACAGAAACAGACAGACAGACACTAACAATGAGGCAGAAAAGAGCACACACTCTAACTCAGTTTATTAACTAAAATGAATGCAGTCCTACAGTAAATCCTAGGTACAATGTTCAGTTTCTGTTGAAACCGTTTTATGGATGTTTTGATTCAACTCTTTTTAAGCACTGGCTGCACGGGCCTCCAAGCCCCTGGATTTGGTGGCCAAAATGTGAAGTCATGTAAAAACAATGGAGAAAAGGCTATTTAGCGCAACTTAACACAGCCTTCCTGAACTGTGACACTTCAATGAATGAAAAGACATTAACAGAGTAAAAATATATTTTCATAATAATTAACTTAACCTGAAAACTCAAGTTCTTTGCAAACATATGGAGGATAGATTCTCTCACAGTCTCTCTTTACTTCGTAAGGAATCGGTATGTTTGTGGAAATGTAATGTCGCCTTGGCGACGGCTCCAGGGGGGCCGTTTTTGGTTAATGCAGAACCCTGAAACGGGATGGACAAAGTAATAGCAACATCTGTCAGTATAACACAATACAGTTCAACAGCAGCACGAACTACGTCCTCTTTCAAACTGAACAGTACGGCGACCAGCCACAACGTTATGACCACTGACAGGGGGAGTGAAGAACACTGATTATCTGGTTACCATGGCACCTGTCAGTGGGGGGGAGGGGGATATATGAGGCAGCAAGTGAACATTTTGTCCTTCGAGTTGATGTGTTGAAACAGGAAAAATGGGCAAGCGGAAGGATGTGAGCGACTTCGACAAGGAACCAAACATCTCCAACACTGCAGCTCTTGTGTTCCCGGTCTGCTGGGGTCAGTACCGACCTACAAGTGGTCCAGGGAAGGAGAACCTCTGAACCGGCGACAGGGTCATGGGCGGCCAAGGCTGGACCGTGTGGTCCGATCCAACAGGAGAGCTTCTGCAGCTCAAACTGCTGAAAGAGTTCATGCTGGTTCCGGCAGATTTGGTGTCCGGACACACAGCTGCCGTGGTGTTCTTGCTGCGGGACTGCTGTGTTAGACATGTTCAGCCTTATGTTAAATTGTGTTGCTAACTGGATTCTCTTCAGCCTCCCAAGTTGTGAGGAGGAGGCCCCCTGCACCTTTTATTCTGCACAGAAACTTTCAAAAAAAAAAAATAAATAAAGTAAAGAAATCAAAAGCTCACCCTTGGAACTCCTCACATCTGGCCATAAATGTTGTCTTGAGTCGTTTGGCTCCTGGACGCAGCGTCAGTCCCAACACGACGGCGGCGGCTGCGAGGACGAGGAGGATGCCGGCGACACTCGGCAGCAGGCAGCGTCTCCTCCTGCGCGCCTTGTCCGGAGGACGCTGCTCTTCCTCCATGTAGACGCCGTCAACAGCCGGCTGGAGGTCTGGACGCGCAAACCGCGGGCGGCTCGGACGTCGTCGATTTGACGTGACGGCGCTCTGCTCCAATCAGGAGCTCGCAGCTGCCAACACCGGGGGGGGGGGGTGACAGGCAGGGTACGTGCAGTACTTGGACTTTACTCGAGCACGTAAGTACTCAGATGTTTTACTTGTGTAGTAAAAGGTACCACAGCGTAGGAGTACTCTGCAAACACTGCATTCGATATTGCACTTCGGTCGAAGTTGGGATCAAATTATACTTGGAAGTACAAAATGATGACTTTTGCTTTGGGTATTTTAAATATATCTTGACGCTAATACGTTTGTGCTTTTACTTAAGTAAGATTTTGAACGCACACTCCTTCCACCACCAGCAAGTTATCGTTCAACTCAAACTCCGGACGGTGGCTTTGGTCCTAACCAGCATCGACCTGCTGTGAAGGCAAAAAAAATATATATATATAAAAAGTGAGCCAATAGCTCAAGTCGCACGGTGCATATTGGCGTATTTGGGGGTTTGTACTTACGCTGTATGAAATCTGAGCACACTAAATAAAATACTCGCCACGATAGAACCAAAATGTTAACAATCCATCGGGTGAAATGAAACCACAGCAGAAACAGAGTCGCAGTTATGTCAGACTGTTTATTCAATGATTAAATGGGACCAATGAAAAGTACGGCGTATAAAGAAAACGCGTTATTTCAGGAGACCCTCTGAGCGGCCAGTTTCACCGAAGGCACCTCCACTGAGCACACAAAAAAAAAGCCCCACCATGCTAAACCTGCGGGTCGGTCTAACGGGAGGCTCCTTCTGTGTTAACAGGCTGTTCGGCAGGAGGACTGTTCGGGGTTCTGGATGCACCGAAGGGTCATCAAGGCCCTGCGGACAAACGTGATATCCGTTACTCCGGGGGTACGCTCATCGGGAACGCCATTTGTTGAGCCACAGACAGCATCTGCATCAAGTCTCACCCCCAATCTTTCTGTGCGAGTCAGGCAAGAAAATGTTCTGCGTGTCGCTCTAGAGAGGGTGCGGACACGCGGCGTATTCTGTCGCGTCGTTTGGAGAACGTGTTGTCGGATGTGACTTACTGGTCGTTGTCTGTGCAGGTCCAGCGAAAGCCTCGGGACTGGAAGACCCGGATCAGGTCCACAATGGAGCCTTGACTACATGATTCTCTGTAGAAGAGAAAACCAAGGGACTTGGATTTGTGGATGTAAATGTTTACCACCTTCTCGTAAATCAACCATTTATAACGGCTTTATAAGCTGTAACTGATCGTGAAGCTTTATAGGTCAGTTATGTCATTATTAGAAAAAGTCCATATAATTCATCTTTATTATCAACTAAACATAGTCTTGTCATTCCAAGGTAGTGAAGTCATATTAATAAATACGTGTGGCTTTTAAACTTTCTAATAAGCCGTAAAGTTTGCAGTTATGGATGTTAGTAAGGATTTCAGTACAGATTCCCAAACAGGTGTTTCCCAAATCTGTCCATTACAGGGTCTTTCTGATGAAGTAAACAGCTAAAAAGACAAATTGAAGGAATTTGTCTGCTTAGAACTAATCTATAAAAGCACTGGCATGGAACTGGTAGTAAAGTCATTAGTTACAACTTATAACCCCTGTATGAGGGGCAACTTATTTGAAAGTGGTACTGTTTTCTGCTGTGTCAACACTGTATTTGCTGAAATGCAAAGCAACAGCTGTTTTTATCCTCACATAAAGGGTCCCTCCAGATTGGCCACCACCTTAACGTTGACGTAATCCACCCTGCGCGGGTTCAGACTGTCCAGTTCAACACTTCCAAACATGCTGCGAGATTTAAAAAGATTAGTTCATATATACCCAAACATCATTACTAAAACATTTGACTCTTTTATTTATGTTTAAGTTTTTTTTTTTTACCTTTTCCTGTTGAAGGCGTCGACAATAGACCCATTCAGTAACACGGTGACGTTGCCGCATGCCATTTCTGCAAACTAACAGACGGGCGACGAAAGTCACACGAGAGCAACGCTCCGCTGCTCGTTTTGGGCTTCAGCGTGTTGCACACAAATGATAAACAACACGTCGCTGCGGAAACATATTCTGACATTACACTCACATTTTGCGAGGCTCGCCTCCACAAGGAATACACCGGGTGATCCCTACATGCCGACCACTCCGGGCAGGAGCTGAAATCAAAACCTGTGTGTCAAATTCACAGCTGTCAGTTAAACGAAGCAGATTGCCGTCACATTAATAAGAACAAATTTTAATCAAGTGAGACATGAAGAAGAACAAGCAGCTGGCAGGTTTATCAGTCAGCGTTACCGCCGTAATAAAAACTCTCAAAAGGCAGAACATCTGGGAGCACAGCTGCAGCTGCCTGAGCGATGATGCATCCAAATGTCCTCATTGTACAAATACGCGAATAAAAGCAGTAGATTATTGGTCGTGTGGTACATATAGACATTGTTTAAACAGTTTAAAGATGAACTGATTTATAACATGTATCATATGTAGTGCATTTGTTCTTAATTTGGTCTGATAGGTAATGAAAGCACACTGCAGATTCTCACGATCTTTTGTTAGTGGAAAATCACTAACAGCTGTAAATATATACTTCATATTGTTTTTGGTGTTCATATAATATGATACATTATAAAGAGGGATTTACTGCATGTTTCAGTTTCAGCTTACTAGTGTTGACAGAGGAAGCTCAGTGGTTAATTATAACATTAAATGCAAGAACATGACATGGTCACTGCTATAACAGTGATATCTTAAATCTCATATTTTATTACATCATACTTCAATTGTGTTTAGTTTTATGTGTTTTGTCTAAATTATCAGAATTGATTGTGTCTCTTTTGGTATCCAATATCTCAAAACCTGGTCACAGGAAGTTTTATATCAAGACTGAGTTACTGCAGTGCTTCACAACCTGGGGGTCAGGACAGCATCAAGGGCTCACAAGGTCATGCCAAACGTAATTAAATGGGCAGGAAAGAAGACTTTTCTCTAATCTTTGCCTTTTCTCTAGTTGCTTTTCTTTCAGGGGCATCCCTTTGGCTAGTACAAGTGTTTGAAATGGTCTCCGTCTTGTTAAAACTAGAAACCGTCTACCGGAGTCGTCCTCTTGTCCGCACCAGATGAGGCCGTTAAACATGTAGCCGACCAGCGTGTCCTCCAGGGTCCAGAAGTGACGTACGGCAGCTGCGTAGCTGCGCATCAGTGTCCTGGTTTTACTCCAGAAGAGGAACTGAAGCGAAGGGAAGGGGAACATAAAGCAGCTTACCGCAAAGATCTTTCATCTAACGGAGGCATCAGTGAAGTGATGAATTTCGGGGGTGAAATCTCCCTCTTGCTCACCCTATCACATGGCCAGGTTTGTGGCGTTGCGTAAAACATCTGACGGTAATCCTCCACCGTCACGTTGCAAGAGGACTGACGGACAACCGCCTCCTCAAACTGTCTCCAGATGTCCTCACAGTCAAACCTACACGCAATGGTGGAAGATATCTTTATGTTTTTCACGGCACACAGCTAGTATAAGTACACGCCCTGGTTCCACAGTTACCAACTGTGTCTCAATTTCTTTCTACGGAATCACTGAAAAGAATAAAAGACGGTCAACATCACATCAAAACAAGCGTTGCAGCTCTTGCCCAATCAGGAGGAAAGCAACTCCTTCCAGTTCTGTGACTCAAGTCCGCTGACAAAGTCAAAGGTCACTAAATGTGTGTTATGACTCGAGTAAATTATTGTACAGCACATTACCTCCTGCTGGGGTTAACTAGTGTGATGTAGCTGTAGCACCTTCCAACCACGATGTGTTTAAGGTTTGGGGTGGTCCCGAGCTGTGCTCTCACTTCGCCAGTGCAGATCAGGAGCATAACAAACCCTAGAAGAAAGAAGATGCTATCTATAATATTTGGAAGGGGCACACAAAAACAAAGAAAGAGAGAGAAATCACCATGTGAATGTCAGGAGGAAGTACTTACACGCTGTCACGCTGATCATTGCAAAGGATGCAGATGTTTTAGGGGAGATCATGATAGTCTGACCCTCATTGCAGAATAGACGAGTTAATGTTTGTTCATACTTGTATCCGCTTTACTGTAGAGCAACACCAAAAAAAACATTTACTCTCACTCTTGACATTTTCATTTTGGCCTAGAGCTGTCAAACCTGGCAGCTTTTCAAACACCCTCCAGGAGATTTGAACACATGACATCGGTTGACACTTTTGGAAAACAATAAATCACCTAGTGTTTCAAGGAGATGTACAAAAGAATACACATTCATTTTTTATTCTAACTACAGAGGTTAGGGCATGTAATCAGGAAACATCATGTAACACGCACAGTTCCGTAATCCAGTGATGACATGTAGAAATAACGCTCACCATTTCCCATGCAGGAGGTTGAATTGCAACAAATTGCGCCACGGCTGCGATGTCGGATGCTTTTGCTTCAGGTCAGACTTCTGCCCAAATGGAGTGCCGTTGTGGTGTGATCTGTCGTGAACCCGCCTCTCAGGGCTAGTGGTCGTCGTGCCCGAGAGGCTCCTCTCCATAGGTCGACAAACGCCGCTCCTTCCCAACCCACACAGATGCTCTTAAAAAGGTCAGATGAGATGCTTTTTTGTTCCAGCCTCCTGTTGCAAAGAGTAGATCCACATGACTCCCATTACGGTGCCATTAAGAATCTCCCCGCACACAGCGTACGCTGTTCTCTGGGATGTGGTGCCACGACGGGCCGGAGGAACAACCACATGTTGCTGCTTGTGTTACCGGACACAGGGCAGTGTCTCAAAATGACCAGTATTATGTTGAAGATCTAGATGTTAAATATGAATAATTAAACTCAAGTAAAAGGAAGTTGAGGGATGTAAGCTTTCCTTTGAGCTACATTTAAACAAGTCACACATCTAAATAATAATCCACCAAGGTATTGTGACACTGTCCATCTCTGTCTTCTGTTAAGATGCTAAGACCGTTCACTATTTCACAGAATACTATAATAAAAAGGAAAAGTCAACAATTTAGTATATTTATGCATCAGTAATAACTGTTCACTAACAGTCATTAGTTGAAACATGAAGCAGATTCAGATCGTTGGCATTAGTTGCAATCAAAAGAGCGATCCGTCTGAAGTCCCAAGTATTGGCCTTTAGCGGCATCAGTTCCTAGGTCTAACTTATGGCTGCAGCTAACAAGAAATGCTGATAAAGTCCCACCACAAGTTACCCAAGCCCTGCGTGATGGCTCCAAAACAAAAATGCAGAAATGCTTTTACTAATTCCTGACATCTTTTAAGCTATAACCACAAAGGGTTTTGGTTTTATCTCGACTACAATGACCATAAGTACCATTGTAGTTCTGAAATGATACGCAAAGCACAACATCAACAGCTGCACACAGAATAAATTGCATTATGAGGTCAACAGCAACAGGTTTCGACAGGGAATTTGTCTTTAAATGTCAACTCAACATGAAAACGACACGTGAAGCACTGGAAGCCTCTACACATGTTCCACATGTTCCGCTTGTAGCTGTCTGCAGCCAGCATAGCTGTGCATCAAGACAATCAGTGTTGCTGCTGCCACCTTCTGGCCTAAAGAGGTTAATTATACAGTATCTACACTGGCGGCTGCCCTCTCACACAACATGCATATACACGCACATTTGTCAGCTAAAATTCACACCAAGGATACTTTTATAAAGATTTACCATAAACGCAAAGAAAAAAAACAAATAAGGGTGATGAAAATATGCGACATGTCGACTCACATAAAAATACTGTGACATAATACTGGCCTCTGTGTGGAACTGCAGCTAAATACTGCACTTAATGCTAAAGAGTTACATATTTGTACTTAGTTATTCCATTTTGATGATTTAAAAACATAACCTGGAATATAGTTAACGTAAATGTGGCATCGTTTTATTCTAATGTGGTGAAATAAAACTTTAGAAAATTACCACAAACTAATTTGGTGGCACTAAACCGTGGCTCGTCCTTTAAGGCACCACACTTTGGGAACCACTGACCCGCACAAACTAGTTAAAGCTGTCCATGAAACCTGGACTGAAGCCATTCATCATTTCAGATGACAAAGTTTAACATGGTCTCCATAATAATAAAACTCAAAGCCTGGTTAAAGAGGCTCTGTGAATGTGGTTTGGACTCTGTAGGTGTATGTTGTAAAAAGACAGAATCCCTGCTTTGTGGTCCAGGAATACTCCTGTCCCAGAAGAAGCAGGCGCTTTTAAGTTGAAACTAGAGTCAGAGCAGTCCAAACACCGGGAGGGCCGATTCATTCCAAACCAACGGTCATTGCTCGCCACCTTTCCTGCCTACGCCTTTACATGGCACTGCTGCCATCTCCACTCCACCTCCCAGCAGCAACATCCTTATCCTTACTATTAAATCCTGCCCTGTGTGCCCGACATTTGGTTTCCATTCATCATTTGGCTATGAAAGTGTTAATGACGAAGAAACAGTCAAGATCAACTGATTTATGAAAAATGTCGTACATACTTTATTGCTGATGCAAGACTGGGTGCACTGCAGTTTTAAACGTGGATTCTTAGATGTTGCTATTTTTTTTTTTTTTTACATCTCTTGCAGCTAGCGGACAGCCGCCTTTTGGACAGGCTCGGAGTTTTGACCTCAGCACACAACATGTCAACACAGTCCTGTATGTCAAAGCATCCATCAGCTACGACAATGTCCCCCGGCAACAAACTGTGTAGAAAACCACTGGTCTCCGTTATATGTTTGCCGCTTGTACGGCCACCCCGCGCTTTACATAGGAAACAAATAGATCCCGTGGGTGTAATGCCTATCAAATACGTCATAGTGTGAATGCGCTTGTTGCTCAAACACTTGGGCACATGCTTTCAAACTGGATGGCTTCTCTGCGACAACCTCAAAACAGTCAATCACTGCTGCTGTGTCCAAAGGCCTCCGCCAAACGGTGAGGGGCACTTCTGATCAAAGTGTCTCTATCGGGCCATACAATCAAATGTCCCAGGTTTGCATAGAAAAATGACAGTTTCATCGAACGTTCCGCGCACGGTCATAATGGGGAGACGCGGGAAAGACGGGCTAGGCGTTGCGCAGGCAGATCCAACCTGAGGCGCCAAACCACCGGGCATCCTGTACTCGTCGAGTTCCCGCCGCAGCTCTCGGTTTTCTTCCATCAGGCGGTTTACCTCTGCACACATGAGCACACACAGGTTACATTCAGTGTGTCCCCCCTCCTCGGTGTGCAGCTGGAAGCGGTCCCCAGCCTGGTGTCCCCCCTCCTCGCTGTGCAGCTGGAAGCGGTCCCCAGCCTGGTGTCCCCCCTCCTCGCTGTGCAGCCGGAAGCGGTCCCCAGCCTGGTGCCCCCCGTCCTCGGTGTGCAGCTGGGAACGGTCCCCAGCCTGGTGTCCCCCCTCCTCGGTGTGCAGCTGGCCACGGTGGACCCTCCTCTCAGCTCCTTGCAGTGCTTGTTTCTTTAGCAGCTCCCGCTTGCTGCGTCTTGCAGACCGCGCGGTGTCTGTGTGTTTTATGTCCGTGTGGCCCAGGTGCAGGGACGGCGCCCAGTCTGGGTCCGTCTCCATCATCTCGTATGCAGGTTGACCTGCAACGACATTGAACGTTTGTAACGTGTCGTAAGATCGTCCGATGTTATGTAGCCGGCTTCAAAAACGACACGGGATGAACCCGCTTCTGCTGGGTGTCGTTTACTAGCTGCGGCTAACCCAAAACAGTGCATGGACACGACGCTGGCTTTGCGAGACAGAAAACCAGCACATTTAAGTAACGTCGCGTAAACAACAGAAACCGTTGCTTGCCTTTGTGGAAATGTCGAGAGCAGACAAACTTGCACCGAGATATGTTGGCGAAAGTGATGTTTTTGCGTCTCACCGCCGCGACCCAGGCCATTCGACGCTTCTTTGTTATCTCATCTGCCTGCTGGCCGAAGCTCCTTTTCCAGGTGGGGAACCTAAAAAATCTTGCCTCGCGGTCAGATTTCCTACCTCTTCGGTCGTGTGACTTACAGCCCACCACGCAGCACGCGCGCCCCATTTCTGCGGCTAAAGGCAGCGAGCACAGAGGACGTGCTCCTCTGGAGTTGGTTGACTCGACGGACTGCTTGGCCACCGAGTAATTCGAAAATGGCGGTTGTACCCAAGATGCAATTCGGTTTTCGCGAGTCCTACGTCATCTGTCAACAACCGTATCAGTGGCTTGACTTAGCGTTAGCCCCATTGAAGTAGCTTGAGTTAGCGTTAGCCTCATTGAAGTGAGTTGTTAGCGTGAGCCCCATTGAAGTAGCTTGAGTTAGCGTTAGCCCCATTGAAGTGAGTTGAGTTAGCGGTAGCCCCATTGAAACTGGTACTGCAGCGCTTTACAGCGCATATTCAGAGTCATTATATAGCTGTCTGTCAAAACTGCTGATTTTAGCTCAGCGCCCGTTTATTCGTGCTCCTCCGCTGTAAACGCTAACTAGCACAGGGAGGCAACGTTCGCATCGCTTGTTGATGACCTAACCCGGTGTTTCCTGTCGGCAGCTCGCCGTTTGTCTCTGTAACGGAAGGCTACTGCGAATGTGTTTGAATCCCCAAGAGTGTCGCCTTTTCCTTATCTATAATCTATAACTCTGGATATTTACACCCGTCAACATGAGCGATCCGTGGCAGGAGTGTATGGATCACTGTGTGGAGGTCACCAACATGGCTGGGAGGGTGAGTTCGTACAACGGTACCTGCTGCTTTATTTATTTTTTAATATAACGTTATGGTCTAGTGAGACTTGACAGGCATAAAGCGGAGAGTTTGACTATTTACATCAGTTACTTTCCTTATGAAACATGCATCGCATGTGAGGTTTGAATGCCTGGAACGAACGCTGAGTTTTCCAATAATCTCTGTCTTGTGAATTAATCTGAGCTGACAGTGTATGTATGTATGTATGTATGAAAGTGCAGTTTCAAAACGGACTCTGGCAATACTGAAGATGATCCATCCACACACATTCTAAGGTACTTGTGTTAGAGGCTAATTTAGAGACTAGATTACTAATCCCATCTGTGGTGTGGAGAGTAACAGCATCTAGTATCCTCTTGTATAAAATGGACATGCCTTCAGGATAAAATGACAGTAATGTGTAATAAAGACAACTCACGAGGGACTTTTTGGATCGTACGCCTAATCATCTCTGACCCCTCACTGCCAGTACAGTATGCAACCATAACAGGCAACACGTCAGGCTAATCAGAGCAGCAGATCCCCTTGCTGAGTCTGCCGTCGCTGTGTTTCTGCCAGATGATCCGCGAGGCGCTCCAGAAGGACATCGCCGTCATGCAGAAGAGCTCACCAGTTGACCTGGTGACCGAGACGGACCAGAGAGTGGAACAGCTCATTATATCCTCCATCAAGGAAAAGTACCCCACTCACAGGTAGGGTGTAAATATGGACATCAGAGGGGGGGGTATATGAACTGCATTTCTGTTACGTTTATTTTATCAGCGTATTTGTATTGATTCAGTCTCTCAAAGTTTGGTCTTTATTGTAATGCGATTTTTATTTTATTCTCAACAGTTTCATGGTATTTAATGCTTCAATTCACTATTATTTTCTTTGCAATGTGGATAATAGTTTGCTATTATTATTATTTGGGTCTATCAGCAAGCATGTTCACGCTCTTGCTCTTATCACTAGTCCTGGCAGGGCTGAATTTAGAAATATTACAAAACACAAAAATAAAGTCTAAATGTCAGAATATTTGGATTTTAAACATTTCATGTATTCAGTTTTCTGTAAACACAAAGATCTTAATGCTGTTGCAAAGCCTTTTCTACACACTCAGAAAATCTGACGGCCTTTTATATGTTAATTTAGTTATTTCTATTACAATTAAATGTAATATTGGTCTTGAACACTGGAATCAGCCTGACGTGACATCAGCGGTAGCTACGGCATCCAGGCAAAGGGAAACTGTGCCCATCATAGACTAGTAGGAAAGTGGAAGTAAACGCAGCAGGTAGACGGTATCAAGTGCAGTAGTACCATTAGTGTTACAATTGAGGTAACATTCGTATGATGCATAAAAATGACCCATTTGTTTATTTTCTGTCTGTGATTTTGAAGCTTCATAGGTGAGGAGTCGGTGGCAGCAGGTGCTCCCAGTGTTCTAACCGATAATCCCACTTGGATCATCGACCCTATTGATGGTACCACCAACTTTGTTCACAGGTACTGCCTGTGTCTACATACCGTATAAACCATTGAGACTCCTGATACGAGTTAAGGGTTTGTTTTTATCTGTGTCGCTCCTTAACTATTTTTATCTTTTAATTAGTTTCTCTCTTGGATTGTTCTCTCTGTCAGGGATAATTAGACGACGCAGATTAAACTGAACTGATAATAGAAATTGATTCCTCTGAGCTCAAACCTAGAGGGAGTTCATTAAATAAACGTTACTGTAAATCTCTTTTTGCGCAGGTTCCCATTTGTGTCCGTATCAATCGGCTTCACTGTGCAGAAAGAGGTAGGTTTTATTATTTGTTGTGTGACACTGTACATCTTCATTATAACAAACATTAACATAGTAAACGCCCCAATAACCCAGTGAATTTCTGATGAGTAGTGCAGTAGTTTTCTCTCTCTGTGTGTCTGTTGTTCTATTCTTAGCCCTTCGCCCACACCACATTAATCACTGCTGTTTTCTGTGCTGCTTCTTGGTCTAGATAGAGTTTGGGATCGTCTACAGCTGCATCGAGGACAAGATGTACACAGCACGGAAAGGGAAAGGTGCTTTCTGCAATGGAGTCCCTATAAAAGTGTCTGGACAAAAAGGTAAATATTGATAATCACATCAGGCTTCAGAGTTGCAGTTTTTGACAAATCCACCAGGTGGAAATATCACAGCAAGATTCTCCGCTTGCACCAACAGCTCAGTGAAATGAAACACTGTAGTTGTGCATAACTGACTGTAATTCTGTGTTTTTCAGAGGAGTAAACAGGCTGTGATTGAGTGATACTTTTTTGATTTTGTGTTTTTTCATCCCAGATATAAGCCAATCTCTGGTACTGACAGAAATGGGCTTCAAGAAGGATCCCGAGCATTTCAAAACAATGTTGGCCAACATCAAGAACATCCTCACCATCCCTGTACATGGGTAAATATGCACTTAACGCACATGTTGTTATCTTTAACATTCCAGCCATGGTTGTGGTGACTCCCGTGGTTGATCCTCCAGCAAACATTTAATAGAAATATAAGAGTGACGGGTGTATCTGTTTGCAGTGCAGCCAAACAAAGTCACGCTGTTTGTATAAAGTCAATCAAAAATAATTGCGTCTGTAAGTTGAGGAGCTGGAGGTGTGCAGCCTGTCGCCGTCAGCTCACTGTGGCGACTCCTTCCTTATTTCTGCCTGTAGAAAAATGCTGAAAATGACCGTTTTGTTTTTTGATGAATGACTGTGGTCAACGTTAACCCCTGTGACCAATACATCGCATTCACAAACAAACACTAAACCTTCACTAAAACATGTGGAGGTTAACAGTGTGTCACGTGACAGACATCCCATTTCCATCCACAGTATCCGCTCCCCGGGCAGTGCAGCTATCAACATGTGTCTGGTAGCGTGCGGATCGGCTGACGCTTACTACCACATGGGCATCCACTGCTGGGACATGGCCGGAGGGGCGGCGGTTGTTACCGAAGCTGGAGGAGTCATCGTGGACATTTCAGGTGAGTCGCTGAGAAAACGTGAGCTCTTCCTTCAAACACCAGCTTTGTAGAAGCTGCGGAGTCACTGGATGAAATGAAGTAAACGACTAACGGGGGAACAAAAGTGGCAAGAACGGGCTGCTGCAAACTCAACAGAAGTTATTAATGTTTATGAATAATTTATTGTTACTAATTCTCGTTGTTATTGGTTTTTGTTCCTCTTTCTGCTCACAAATGCCTTTTGGAACCGAGCCATAAATGGGGAACAGGGAAGCTAGTGGCTTTGTACTGTAAATTTGATCCTAAATTTGTGCAACGCTGTCACTGACTTAACAGCTGGCGCGTCCTCCACAGTACACATGTCTGTGGTGGAGCAAACTTGTAGCGCGCGCATGGATAGCAACGACGTTCGGTGCGCTTCCAACGATGCGGGCTCATGTGAGGCAAAAGAGCTGCTCGCTGATCATCTTAAAATCTGATCCCGCAGAGTGTAAAGGTTTGAAATGAGTTGGATCATGACGGAGCATATAACTGTTTCCCCTCTTATAACTAGTTTTGCACTTAGCACTGTTCTTGCCTAACCGAGCATCGACTAGGTGGCGCAATGAGCCAGATTTATGGCGAGGATAATGTCCACTGGCACATGCAGTACGTGCTCAACTGTTGCCATAACGGTTAGTATTGTGTTCTGTATTTTCTGAATTTGTGTATTTTCTATCTTTGAAAAGTAATAAATACAATCGCAGTCTATTACTCAAGAGTTTATGAACCCTTTGACTTCACTCTAAATAATATATTTTCCCGTACGTCGTCAGTGCAAACCAACATCAGTGAGGTGCATCATCATGTGTGGAAATCTATGGGCGATTCACACTGAAGCCTGATTGCAATGACTAAAATTAAACAGCGCAGTTTTTCAAAACCGTGAAAGTTTAATCTTTGAGCAAACAAGACAAATTGTAACAAATCTCTACTCGGCAAAAATGTCAACAAAATGATTCGATGAAGAATTAAGATTTTAGAGAAATGGCCACATCAGTAGGAGTAACTCTGGGGCCGTCGGCTGGTTTATTCAGGATAATTTTACAGTCCTGTACCAACGTTACCACATGAAATATGATCAAAAATGTTATGTTCAACTTCAATACAGTAATACTTTGTTATCATCTTCTCCGTCATCCAGGTGGACCATTTGACCTGATGTCTCGGAGGCTGATCATCGCCAGCAGCAGAGCAATAGCGGAACGCATTGCTAAGGAGATAACGGAGTTTGACGTCGGCAGGGACGACGCAGACGGCTAGACTCCATTTCCATCATCTTCTCAGCCAGCGTAACAGTCAATTTAAACACGCAGCTGTTTTGTATTCAACAGGTCACGATTCCGTTTTTGCCTTAAGAACCACAACGGAACTTATCACTGAAGAACAGCAGAGTGGGTTTGTTAAAAATTCAGCACTTCAGACTTTCAGCCTTCTTTCTGCTTCCTTTGTAGGTAGATTTATGATGTCGATTGTGTCATTATCATTATGTCTGTCTCCTAGTACACACTTGTTTTTACAGTAATGTTTGCAGCCAGTTTACGTTATTTAAATAATTATTTGTGTTGACAGTGCAGTCAGAAGGAGATCAAGGAATTTCACTGATCAAATACCTCCATACAGCACTGTTGTTGAAGTTATTTTAGTATGTTATGTGTTCAGGATTTGACCAGATATATTACTTTTCCATGTAGGATTCTGGAGCTTGATTCTTATGTCATTACATTTGTTTACACAATAAGAAAATGAATTTCAATGCCACCAATAGTTTGCACTATACTTAAATCAAGATACGTACACCAAGCACTGTATACATGTAACTACTGTACTGTATGTATAACTGCTTCTATATCAAGGCCAGACTGAAATACAGTGAATGTGTTTTTAAAGTTATTTTAATAGTGTTTTATTGTAAGGATTTAATGAAGGCAGAAAATAAAAAACAGCACTATAAATATCTCCTGCTCGTGCCCAGCCTCTTTCTGACACACTGCAGATGGGTTAATTCATGTCATTAAAGCCCTGCAGAGACAGGTGTCAGCATGCATGGTACAGACATTTGTGCAGATAAATGCTGACGTAGCAATTTAAATTCTTTTGACTAAATGTGGGAGTTCAGTATTAGACCTGTCCCCCCTGAAATATGGAAATAAACCATGCACAACACCAAAAACAAGGATAAAAGAACTATATTTAATAAAATGTGCCAAGACAGATCCCCATGCTGTGTTCCACCACTGTAACATCCCTGCAAAATGCAGCTCCGACACTGAGAACAAATGCTGCTTTACCAGCCAGTATGTTCTGAAATCTAGAGTGGGGAATGGAAAATCTCTCTGCATTCAATCTCCAGCAAGGCTCCTAAATGCCCTTCCTGACATCCTTAACAGTGGCCTGAATCAGCCGTGTGTTCAGAACATAAGTAAATGCCCACATTTGCAGCTAGAGAAATGATGAACTGCCCTTTATCCTTATAAAATCTATAAAATAAGAATACGAAGAAAGAAAAGGGGCCTCTGACTGCAAACAGGAAACCAAATAAACAGAAAACAGGTCTCTGACACTCTATAAAACACTGGGGGGAAAAAAAACCCACACTGACTGCTACTGTTGTGATTTAGTAGAGAGATAAAAGCATTCACAGCCATTACACCATGTAAAATTCTCTGCTGCATTTCCTCTGCCCTTTCAGTCAGCGCTGCGGATAGTACACATGCAGAGCGGTGGACGGCCCCCCCGGGCTGATGTACTCTATGAAACAGCCCCGAGTTTTGCTCTCCACGGACCGTTGTCTTGTCTGTGTTTGCTGATGACTAACAAATGCTTTTAAAACACTTTACTTGAGCAAACCCAGGTCTTAAACTGCTGCGGCTTCCTCCACAGAAATCAATGGTCCATGTTAGTCTGCAGCAGGGGGCTTCAGATGCAATCACTGGTGTTGGGAATGATTTCTAGAGTCAGACAGCTCAGAGTCAAGCCTTCCTCCGTCAACTCCACCTTTACGCCAACAGCTGCTCAACAAATCTTTCAAACTGTCTTTTGATTTTGTTTGTTTTTCTTGTTTACAGTCTCATGAATGGCACAGCCAGCCAAGTCCTTATACTTTTACTGTATCTCCTAGTTTCTGTCTGGAAGCACCAACCATCGTCCTTCCAAAAACTGGCCCCACTGTGTTGGCCCCGCTGTGTTGGCCCCGCTGTACCAAAGTCTGTGAGACATTCCCAAACAATGAAGCCAAATGATTTTGGGGATCCCCTGACTTTGTATGAATTGAATTTAATTAATTTTGTACAGACATTCATGTTCCCCAGAGGGTGAACGTTTCATATAGCGTCAGCATCAGGTCAAAATTGCAGTTTTGTCCAATACTTCATGTTTATGAAATACCTGAAAAGCTAATGACCTTCCCCTCGGCCTCAGCTGTACTCGGTGTTTGGTGCTCATTAAATGACGGTGGTTGACATGCTAAACGTAACCTGCCAAACATCAGCATGCTAACATGTCCATTGCGAGCATGTTAGCATGCTGGAATTAGCATTGAGCACAGCCTCAACTGAAAGGGGTCTTATAAAGGACTCTAGGCATTAAACAACCTGTCTGAAGCACCGGCTCATCTTTCAGGGCGCGCCGTTGACCTTCAGCAACTTCAGCATCATGGCAGGCCTCAGGTGCAGCTGTGATTCCAGGGAACCAAACATCCAAAACATCCGTCATCCTGGATAAATTATTCATAACGGACCTGCCAGGGAGACGGCAGGACTGATGTATTTGTTTTGCTTGTCCTATCCTTTCCCTCAGCCTGTCTCCCAACATTTTCGAGAGAGTCTTATATTTAGTGCACAACAGGGACAACGGGGTGACAACTGCTCTCCTGCTGCTCCCGGTCAAACAAAACTTTGAACACCTCCCCCCTTCGTGATACCCCATACTGATCTGTGAAATTCAACAGAGGTGTGTTTATTTTATCTGCACAGCTTGTGAAGCAGGATGAACCCAGCAACCTGTATAGTAGCCAGCTTTATCTTTGTTTAACGAAACTGTTATCAGAAGTCCATCTTGCTTCACGGGACCCAGTTGTTGTAATTAAACATTTGCTTTAGTAATCATCCAGTCATTACCAGTGCAATTGCAAACGGAGAAACCACACCACTTGCTTTTTCTGCAAGGTGTGGTGGTGATGAACATGATGTTTGAGCAAGCTCTGGAAAAAACACTCAGATTGCTTTTTTTGCTAACACAGGCAAGGCCTTCAGATAATGTATACATGCAGCGTTCACCGCTAGTTGAACAATCCGTCTTGCAGCAAGGTTTGACATGCTGTTTTTGGAAGCTTTTGTTTTTAGAGTTTCTGTTTTAAGAGAAGTAGGTGGAATATTTAGAGAGTAGTCTTTGACCCTCCCTCAGCAAAGAGAGACATCAAATTGTGTCACCTCTGGGGCTGAAACATTCAAGCACATGTACTTTATCGCTGGGATCCTGGACTTAAAAACACTTGAAACCACTATCATAATATTTTAATTGATTATGTACCCTGCAGTATCCCCCGATTGGATGTTACCTCGCCTTACTGTTAGATAGCTGCATGCTCGGGTCTGAACAACAAATTATACATAAACATTTAGACATATAAATGTAGATACGGATACATGTAGATCTGCGTATCTGCAGTACTTACTTTCATTCAGTTCGTGAGGACATTTTATCCAACTTTCAGCAAACACCGTGAGAAACAGGCATGCATGCACATATAATCTACGCTGACTCACCAGGGGGACCTTTTCAAAGTATTTTCCACTTGTGGAGAACAATAAAAGGGCATAAAGGGAAAGCTCAATAGCTGTGAAACTGTCAGCAAATATAAAACTGTCAGCAGCTTTGTTTGTCATGCCAAATCCCATGTTAAAACTAAGTCAGGAGCTGAAATGTTCACTTAAAAATGGAAGATTCTCACCTGAGCAAATCTGATTGCTGAGCTGCCCTGTTCAGCATTTAATTACTAGTCACGTCAGCTGTTGCGCGTACATGTGACACCTTCACATTTCTCAGCGAGGACATTTCAGAAAAATTTACAAAGGCACCCGTGAACCTTCCACTTACTTATCGAGCCATAGATGCGCTCACTGTACAGCAAACGTGGCATCGTGTTGTTGCAGGTCTGCGTTCAGGCGCACCGAATGTTTAGGGGTTTATTTGTTGACTTGGGAAACACCTGAGGGCAGGGCTAGTGCTTTTCCCACTCTGTCATGCATGCCAGCTTCTTTAGGTGCCTCATCTCTCCAATGAGGCAACTTAAAATTAAGTTTTTCAAAAGAACCTGTACTAGCTTCTAGGAGGTACCTTTGACAGCCCCAGCTGACTTCACAAGGTAAGGTTTTCTTTCATTTTTTAGCAGCACATAGATGAAACGGGTGTGTGTGTGTGTGTGTGTGTGTGTGTGTGTGTGTGCATAAGGTGTACAGGTGTGTGCTTATCATCACAGCAGATGGAGAGTTGTCTCACAACTCTTAGGTTTTTGTCTTTGTGTATTTTATCACCAAAATCTCATTATAAGGGTGGATTCTTCATACAGCAGCAACAAGTCTGACACATATATTGATGGAATGTAACTAAGTACATCTACTAAAGTACTATCCTTAAATACAACTTTGAGGTACATGTACTTTACTTGAGTATTTCCATTTTTACTACTTTATACTTGCAATATTGTGTTTTTTCCTCCACTACATTTGCTTGACAGCATTAGTTACTATACATTGCAGATTCCGATTATTAATACAAAATATAAATCAGCTAATAACCTTTGATGTATTATTATAGATTAAGATACTGGCAGAATATAAAGTACGTAAATTAGTACCAGCTGTGTACTGGTAACATTACATTAGTGTAACATTAGTGATGCTTGCACGTAAATGCATCACCAATTACAGTCCAATGATATCATAACTATTCTGCATAATGATTCCTTTTCTTTTGGTAGTTCAAGTATATTTTGATACTAACACGTGTGTAATTCTAGTGAAGTAAGATTTTGCATGCAGGGCTTTTACTTGTAACATTTTTACACTGTGGATCTGAATACTTTTTCCACCACTCTACACACACGATTTCTAACAGCAGAGTTAGAATTGTTTTAAAAAAAAAAAATAAATACAAGAAAAAAAAACACCACCAAGAACAAATGAAGATTCACATATGATATTTACCTGTCAAGTATGAGGTCTCTATCAATAAAAACTAAATGTGATTTGAACTACTAATACAGCATTTAATTTTTTATTAGAATCATTTCTAAAGCATGATATGGCAACATTCAAAATTAAAATTTTCAAGTATAAAACCTGTGTGCAAGGCATGTGCTCAGAGATGGGTGCGTCACCTTTTACAACAGCTACAAATGCTACAAATAGTTTTTTACAATAGTTCCTAATTGTGTAACATTCATTCATTGTAGTTGCATTTTTTCACATTCCTTATACATGAAATATGAATGGTTTACACCTTTATGCAGTTATGAGTCATTGTTGCACTTTTGCAAACTTTATTACAGGCTCTCCTCAGTAAGCCCCCCAATGAAACAAAATGGCTGACCCCTGGCAGAAGGCGTACGATTTTGCTGTTGCATTGGCAAGACAGGCTGGTGCGGTACGTAAGAGCCGTCTGCAATAGCCTCTAAATGTTTTTCTTCTCTGGTGTTTGCAACATAGGGTAAAACGTCAAGACATGCCTTGAGACTTTTGGGGGAGATTTTGTGACGATCAAAATATGTCCTATTTTAACCTCAAGGCCTTTAAGCACGTGCCAATAATATTTAATTGGTTTAGGAAATCAGGAAAGCCGGGGGGAGTGAAATAAAGGTCATGACAAAGAGCTCCACTGTAGACCTTGTGACAAAGACTGACGAGAGGGTGGAGAAAATCATCATCCGGTCTCTTAAAGAGGAATTCGGAGAAGGCGCACACTGGTGAGACACACACGTATATTTGAATCTTTGTATGCTTGCACTGTTTGTAACAGAGGCACACATTTGCTCTGTCATAGCTTGATATTCTTCATTGGTCCATTTCTTCTTCTGTGCTGCAGTTTCATTGGCGAGGAGTCCGTCGCAAGGGGGGAGCCGTGTGTCTTAACAGACAAACCTACATGGATCATAGACCCTGTGGACGGCACTACAAACTTCATACATGGGTAGGATGTCGAGAGCATTATCAGTCTTCTCATCGCGGCAAGAAAGCGTATCTCCAAAATGTCAAACTTCTTTCAAAGAATTTCCATAACCCTCATTGAGATCATGAAATACTTATTTTAAATACCTGTTAATAGAAAGACAAAAGTTCCTTTTCCCGGCTACTGACCTCATGAACATTAAACTGCTTATTCACAGATTCCCGTTTGTGGCTGTGTCCATAGCCTTTGCTGTCAATAAGGAGGTGCGTCAAATCAAACAAGCTAGAGTTTCACAGTCAACAACAGTGGTTTATCCATACTTGTATCCATACTTGGTGCATCCATACATGCATGTGAAAATGAAATAACGGCGTCTGTTTTCAGTTGGAGTTTGGTGTAGTCTACAGCTGCTTGGAAGACAAGATGTTTAAAGGAAGGAAGGGGAAGGGAGCTTTCTGCAATGATAAACCAATTCAGGTGTCCGATGTCAAAGGTAATGCGGCCATATTTCTATTTCATGTGTCAAAAGTTTGGACATTCTATTTTGCATATTTAATAACATAAATAAGAAATAACACAAATTGAGCTTTGCAGTCACCACAAATGTCCACAAGGTTACATATTTTTTTTAAGAACAAATTAATAAAGCATTCGAGCAGAATCCTCCAGATCAAAAAGATTACACGCTCATCCTGGAGGACTTGACTCTGAGGTACTGTGTGTGTATGTGTGTGTTTGTGTGTGTGTGCGCACACCTTTATAGCCACCGTCACGCCTGTAATCATACATAATAGTAACCCCTTTGGCATGCTATCATTGCAGATATCAATAAGTCCATTATCATATCTGAGCACGGAACTGACAGGAGCGTGGAAAAAGTGAACAAGATCTTCTCCACTATGCAGAAGATTCTCCGCATCCCAGTGCACGGGTAAGTGTGTTTGACATGCACACGCTGACTCATTATTATGCTGTGTGCTGCCCTGCAAAGCCAAAGCAGAGTAACCAAATGTTGTTTGACAATTCTGAGTCAAGACCAGGCATTTGTTTTTACCATATTAAAATTATTGTGACTGAAACAACAAGTACAATTTGCAGTGACTACGAAATGGAGCTAAAAGCTAAGACAAACCACAGTAACCGCACTCTGGTTTGATGATCTCTTGGCTCGTTGGTTGCTACTATGAAATCACATATTTGCATGTATTAAAATGTAAATTGATCGGTATACTTATTTACATTAGATGAAGACACCTAGAAAAACAGGCTACATTTATTTTCTATGAGCTATCTGTAAATAATAACTAAATTCCATTTATTTTCCTCAAACAAACTGCTTCAAATGGACAAGACATCTGTCCTAGTTGTTCCTAGCTGTTAGGTGTAAATGTCAAGTATCCATCAAGACAAAGTGACGTCTCGGTAAGTCAGTTGGTTGACATAACTAAATGATGCTTTGCTGTAGCTACATCCATTCACGATAGAGAAAAGCCCACCTGAGTAGCAGCAACTACCATGTCAGCGTTTGACGCTGTTTGACACGTGGGCCTGTCCTGACAGGCTCCGTGGGTCAGGGACAGCTGCCACCAACATGTGTCTGCTGGCGACGGGGGCGGCGGAGGCCTTCTTTGAGATTGGGATCCACTGCTGGGACATTGCTGCCGGAGCGGTAATAGTCAAAGAAGCCGGAGGACTACTGCTGGATGCTGATGGTGCGTTTGCTTTCAAATCTCACCACAGAGCATCGGGCGATTATGCAGCGCTGAACTCAATGCAAAGTCTTGAATGAAAAGGTTATAGGTGAACACCTTGGCTGAAAGCAGGTTTTGACTTTTTCGGTGAAACCCCTCTTAATAAAGGCCTTTTCTTTGTGACACCGTAGGGGGACCGTTCGATTTGATGTCTCGCAGGGTGGTTTCAGCAAACAATGAGGTTATTGCTGAGCGGATCATCAAGGAAATTGAAATATTCCCAGTGGTGCGGGACGACGCTCCAATCGAGAGGAAATGAGAGTGCATTTCAAAATGAGTACAAGAAGATGAGTCCACTCTGTCGCTGAATGTTGTAAATAAAGTTACCGTGCTATAATTAACACTGATTGTCTTAATTTGCATACCGGGTGCGCTCCATTGACTGCGCGTGTTCCAGCCAAAGGAAATTGTTTCAATTCAGTCACCAGTTGAAGTGACCTGCAGGTTACATTAGATTACCCCTCTGTGATGTGTCTGTCATCAGTATTGATTGAAGTGGGAAACAGCTGTAATTTTGCACTTGGCATTTCTTTTTTATACCAGCATATTGTAATTGACCTTACTTTAAACATGAATTATTACGTTTGTAGACCCACGCCCACAGAGCTCATTGTTTTGGTTTCTGTTTCACACAATTTGCATCTCTGCCTCACCCAAACTGCGCCACACAGCATACGGCTGGAGAAGCTGGCCTGGAGTGGCCTCGTAGCCATTTTGACTGGATTTCCCATCGCTGAATTTATTTCCCCTCTCGTCTCATGTGACTCTTAATGTGTAAATATCTGATGGAAATGAGTGGAATTCAGCCGGGGTGATTACCCTCATTAGAGGCAACAGTCTTCAGCACTGAGTTACATCAATGTTCAAGTCACTTTATAAACACTGGCCCTGTCGATTGTTTCATAATTTACTTACAGTTAACATCATCACCACATTGCTCGAGAGCCTCTTATTTCAGAATGATTGCTGCTTACACAATTTATTACGCTCATATTACCGCTCACCACTAGAGGCCAGTAATGCATCAGCAATTACATGGGATCTTCAAGATGCATCTTACTTTACTTTGGTGGTTGAACTTGCAGTATTTTCTATAATTATAAGTTTGTATGGCGGACTCTGCTTTAGTAGAGATTGACAGGATGATCTGAAGTCCCCTTGTGCTTTATTAACACCTTTTCTAGCCTCCAAACGAGAAAGAAAAAAAAAAAAAAAAAAACAAGGTCATCTTTCATTCCTGTTGTGCTCTCTTGCACTTTATTCTGATCTATAAATTAACAACTGGCTTCGAGATCGGTCACACATGAAGAGGAATACAAAGATGGAGGAGCAAGCCGAGTGCGGCAGCTAACAGCAATTGGCGAACCGGAGCTGCAGCATCACGAAACAACGGGATCAACAACGACACCGGCAGTAATAATGGCAGCAGCAGAAACAATAACAGCAGGAGGTTGGATGGTGGGTGGGAGGGGGTGAGGAGCCTATGCATGTGATTGAACTGGTGCCTTTGAGACATAAATAACTGCAATTTCTTTGTATAATTATGCTACTATACATCTGCCACTGAAGTGAGGTGATGTGTGATGTTCCAACAGAGATGTTGTTTGCTTGCCTTTCAAGTAATTCCATAGTAATACGCAGCTTTTCTTTTATCACGTAGTGGGGGATTGGGGTGAAGGGATGCGAGCCAGAAAATAGTTGCAAATACAGTACATGTTAACATTTGCTTGAACTCGCCCGAAGTACCAGATGGCTGGAATTTGCCTTGTAGGACAATAAAGTAAATGCCACAGAGGTCACAGAACCGCACACAAGTTCATGAAAGTCAATTTAGCATATTTACTTGAAACCTTCTGTGGTTTTCTCGTCCTAAATCCTAACCAGTTTATAACCCAAAGACATTTGAACAGTTGATAATGAAACAGTTGAATATTTGATGCATTGCGTTGGCTGAGTTGATGCGATCTGACCACTCAAGTACCACTTTTACTGTGAAGCCATGCAAAGGACTTGAGACTTTGAGATTTTCACAGTATTAAATAGCGTCTTTACATGAAACAGATGGTTTTCTATCTACTAAATACTAGTTTTATATGATTTTATCAAAAAGATTTAAGTAAGTTGTTTCAATGGGATGTAACATGGTATTTCAACCCCCAATTACGTATTTATAAGCAGTGTATAAACACATTTTTATACACCATAATGTAGCTGTGAGCATATTTATGGACATTTTTAAGTATTTATTAATGCATTTCTCCCCGTGTGAATGAATGATTGACAATATAATATAACACAGCTGTAATTATAACATGAAATACGAAGCATTTGCGTATTATATTTATTAATTAGGTATTTATTTATAAATACTTTCTTACTTTCATGACAACCGAGCCAAACCCATGGCCATGACATGCGGCTGAAAGCTCCACAAGAAATTTAGTAAGTGGTCCTTGAGTTAGATGGAGTAAGATTTTGTCGCGAATCAAACTTCCAGCTCAACGTCATCGTCGTGGGATTGAAACGTATTTAGAGACAGTTAATAAATAATAAAACGTAACACATTGTAAGGATCTCTTCACGTGTACAATCACACATCATTACATTTATAACTTTAATGATAACTGAAGTTAGAAATGTTGACAAATATATACTAAGGGCCAGTCAGTCACAATGCTGTGGGCTGTAGTTATCTGCAGAAATAAAGTGGTACACTGCATGCAGAGGTAAAGGGTGCCATTAAAAGAGTGAATATTAAAACATAATCAGCCTTTATGGTGCTACAATCCACATAGTCTTAACAGTACTTACATCTGGTGTGAGATTTATTATTTGTGTTTTGCAGAACATCAGGTTTCCAATGGCTAATTGAGAACAACAGCATTAGCACAGAAATGAAACAGCAGGCATAAATGCAACTAAACGGTAGTGAAAATGATCGCCTGACCTGAAGGACCCATCTAATCCAAGACTCACAGAAATACACACAGTATAATCGGAACACACCTAATAGAAACTAGACACAGACGCTAAAGAAGCGGGACCAGAAACCTCCAATTTTCAGACCAATAGGCTCTTTTTTTTATGTCCATTACATTCAAAACTCCCACTGAGGAAATTGGCCTCATTACTCCAAGATGTTTCTCACTCATAGGAATCCTTCTCTCTGGTCTACTCGAGCTAAAAAAAACCCCACCAATAGCTAGCATAGTGTTTGGTCTCATTGGCCCAACCACTAACAGGTAGAAGCCCTACCGAGGTTGAGCCAAGCGAATACAGTAATGTGTCGCTGTTCTGATGGCCTGAAGATGCAGTTTGTGTGCCTCGTGTTATCAGGTGATTTTCAGGTGCTTTCAGGTCCTGTCGGATTCAATCAAACTCTTGCACGTAGCCCAGACCTGTAGCAGTTTAAGCTGGGCCAGGCGAAGAGCAGAGGTGTACGGAGGTGATAGTGTGGCAGTAATATTCAGGCAGGTGGTGGACCCTGATGTTAGGAGGATGTTGCATCTGCCTATGACAGAGGCCAAAATAAAGCTTTTGGAGCGCTGGAGCCTTATATGGACGAAGCTGAAATGTGCCTCTCTAGGCTGCAAATGATGATTTTTATTTCTGTCATTACTGATTAAGCTTTTAACAGTTTTAGCCTATGAAACAGCAGACAGTGTATAATGCCCATCAAAAATGAATAGTCCAATGCGATGGCTTCCAACCCTGTCTCCTAGAAATCATGTTTATATAGTACTATATTGTTCTCCCAATTAGGTTGTGTTGACAATCCTAATTGCTAGCTGGATTGTATTTAGAGGAGGTGTTTTTTTGAGTGAATTAAGTGCCAAGGAGTCTATCGATAAGGCTGTAATCACTATGAGCGGATATTTTACTGCAAAATTGGATATTTTGGTTGAAAACAAATTTGCGCAGAGACATCTTTTCAACTTGCCAGGTACTTAAATTAATATTTGTTATTAACTTAACAGAAAATGTAATCCAGCTGGCATTACGTATACTTCAAAACATGTTTTCTATTGCAATTTAATTGTATATAAATGCAATTTCTCGGGTGCAAAGTTGTCTTAGTATATCTTGTTTTGTCCGACCAACGCAGCAAATTCTAACATTTTGAGAAGCTGGAACGATCATCATTGGCGCCTGAAAAATAATTGAAATCGATTATCTTTTTTATTTAAATACTTGCTGGATAATTTTCTGTTGATTAACTAATTGATTAATCGACTAAGCATTTCAACTCTAACTCTTTATGCATGACAAGCAAAGAGGGGCCCGGCTGACATATCGGCCATTGTTTTTTCATTTTGCGCGCCGTTACAAAGGGACCTGTGTGCAGAGGTTTATAGAGAAGGCAAAGTTACTATTCAAACTCAGGGAGCCGAAACCTGGAAATGGCAATGTGCTCGCACTGGCTGTAATTCACATTGCACATTCAAAGTGTCACAATCAGAGCACTTTCAAGTTAAGTGTAGCTGTGATTCTAGGTTCTAGACTTTTGTCAGGCAGGATCATTTAGAACTTGTAAATAAAATTATTCAAATAACTTTCCTTTCTTGTGGAATGGAAAGGAGGAAGCCATCATCCAATCTGAAGAAATTATATATGGTGCAACAGTTCGATTATGATTTATACATTCAGCAATCAATAATGGACTATATATTATACTCTGCAATCAATAGTGTGGGACGTTAAGAGAGCAAAGCAATGGTCTGAGAGGTAGCACTGCTGCTTGACTTCCTAATTTCATACAGGTAATGTCTAGAAGTGTGTCTGTAAGTGTAATGGAATTGAACGCACAAAAAAAAAAAAAAGAGACCATCACAAGCAGAAAAGCCCCCAGATATCCACTAAGAGGCCATCTTTTCTGGTTCACTAGAGCCAGAAACAAAGCAGGCTGCAGGAGATTGAGTCTGCAGATCCTGTGGGTCCAGCATATAAAACCACAGTAAACAACAATAGCCATAATCAAAACGGAAAAGGCAGGAACCCTTTAATTTGTGCTTGTTACCATTAGCATGACAGGTGATTGAGGCCTATGGTTGCTATAAATGCACAACAAGACAACATGCTGCACAGCACAGGCAGTAATATACAGCACAGGTCAGTTCCCTTTTTGGTGATTTGCAGGGCTTATTACACATAGTAAGCTCTACCTCCATTCCTGCGTCTTTCTGTGCTGTTTCTCTCCCCTTCTACTTTTTTTGTCAGTCAGTTTAAGTCATGTTATGCAAAACGTCTGAAGCAGAGCCAAAGAAATTAGCTTGTCCTGGCCGGCAGCCATATTGACTCGGGGGCTCCCAGTCCCAGATGTTTTTGATGCACTATTACGCTAACAAAAAAGGAAAAGGCGGAGAATAAAGTTGAGACACATTTCATCAAAGCGTGCGCTGAACTTGCGCTTTCCATCTGAAGCGGATCGATATTCATAACCTTCCTTGAGGAAACGAGGGAACGCTGCGGACATTGTGATGGAATCTAAAAACGGAAGGTTTCCACGAGACGCGGCGTGTGAGTGGTGTCTATCAGAAGCTGCTCAAAAGTGGTGAATCAATAGGGAAATTAACATGAAACTCACACACAGATATAGACGAAATCAATGGTGATAATCCTAAGTAATAGCCCCTGAAGCCGTTCTTACATTTATTTTAACAGATTTTTTTACTCCCTGTGAGGATTCCTCGACATATTAATTGCTTGCCTAAGTGCTCTATTTTCTGAGCACTTTGATTAATCTTCTTTGTCTTGTCTGTCCACCATTATTGATCCATTTAACACACACTTAATCTTTGCTTTTTAATACCCACGATTTAATTACATCTGCTGACGCTATACTTTTCGTCTGAGGGAGCAGATTTTCTCGCGCTCGCCAACAACTTGTCACCTGTCCTCATGTGTTACAGGGCTAAGGAGTTTTTAAGTGCGAGCGCAGCAGTATGTGCATGCGAGTACGTGGCGCCAGTAAATTATCCTCCTCCGGTGGCGTGTTGCCCCGTACTGCGCCGGCCTATCGCCACTGGCTTCTCAGTGTCGCTCAACATGTTTGCGATGTGAGGATGAGGAATCAAGATCTCTGCCCGGTGCTTGTGTGAGTGTTAGAAATTAGCAGTTGTGGCCTCAGACCGGTGGCGAATGGATCAAACTGCAGTGGGGGAGTGGGTTTTAGTCGCTAATTTGACAAATGATGATGCAAGATGTACCGGCCTCACCTTGCACTTTGGCACTTTTAAATCGACAGGAGTGGTCGATCCAATGCAGGTTTAAAGGAGAAATCTGGTGATATTATGTGCTTTTCTTGAAAGACCAAAATCAAAAATGAACTGATTCAACTAATAATTTTTGTCTGTGCAGCCAAAGCCTGATGTAGCTCATTCCTCTGTGCCATAGGCCTCCGCAGGTTCCTTCATTATCGTTAACATGGGCACTGTAATTTAAGAAAATCGGGGATTCAGCCTTTATAAATTGTGCCCCGAACCTTTGGAACAGACTGCCTATAGATATCAGGGAAGCCAGCTCGCTAAACATCTTCAAGACCAAACTTAAAACTCATTTTTAAGAGACACGAGGAAGAAGTGAAGGTTAACAAAGAGAAAAAGAGAGTAGTGAGTGAATGGAAAACAAACACCATGCAATTGTGTCTAGCTCGCTTCGAGACCAAGCTTAAAACTTATTTTTGCACTTTAGCCTTACTTAGCAATCTCCAAAAAACGAGTAAATGGGAGTTGTTCTTAAACCTGTGAGTTGAAAACTAGATGTGAGTGATGGTTGAGGATATTACTAAATCAGTTAATTGCATAAGTCGTGAGATATTTAGAGTCAAAAGTCGCGCATCAACAGAATGTTGATTGCATAAATCGTGAGATTACTAAGGTCAAAAGTCGCACAGTAGCAGAAATAGTCGTAACACTCCAAAAGTACTAAAAATCTTGTGCATCCTAGGCAATAACAAGTGAAAAAGGATGGCGGAGTCCTTAAAAGTCAGTAATATGAATTGAAAACTAGATGTCATGAATGGTTGAGGATATTACTAAATCAGTTAATTGCATAAGTCGTGAGGTTTTTAGAGTAAAAAAAATCGCGCATCAACAGAATGTTGATTGCATAAGTCGTGAGATTACTAAGGTCAAAAGTCACGCAGTAACAGAAATAGTCGTAATGATCCAAAAGTACTAAAAACATTGTTCATCCTAGGCAATGACAAGTGAAAAAGGGCGGCGGAGTCCTTAAAACAGTGAATGGTTGAGGATATTACTAAATCAGTTGAATGCATAAGTCGTGAGATTTTTAGAGTCAAAAGTCGCGCATCAACGAAATGTTGAATGC
>JAVQJF010006404.1:0-12826 GCA_036023855.1 Gadopsis marmoratus
AAAGCCATAAATGGGCTGGGACCAAGCTACATTTCCAACTCCCTTGATAATTATTTGCCTTCAAGAACACTACGATCATCTGCTGCTGGACTATTGAATGTTCCCAGAAACAGCAGTAAGAAAATCTGGGATGCAGCCTTTATCATTTATGCCCCAAAGCTTTGGAACAAACTGCCAACAGAGATCAGGGAAGCAGCTGCTACACATCTTCAACAGCAAGCTGAAAACTCTGTTTTTCCCTTTAGCCTTCAATTAGCTATCTGCTATTAGCTTTTTAGTTGCTTTTAAACATTATTTTAAATTTTAAGAGACGAGAGGAAGAAGTGAAGGTTATACGGGAGGAAGAGGAAAATATTAGGAGGGAGGAGGAAGAGAGAGCTGAGGAAGAGAGGAGAATGAAGGAACAAGAAACAAGAAAGGAGAATTGAGGAAGTAGAGAAAAAGGCAAATTAGAGGAAGAGGAAAGGACGTATCTTACGAGGTATCAAAATTCATATGTGGTCAAAAATAAAAGAGGGGCGGCTGTGGCTGAGAGCATAGTGTGGTTGTCCATTAACCCCAGGGTTGGCAGTTCGATCCCAGCTGTCCACATGTCAAAGTGTCCCTGGGCAAGACACTGAACCCTGGTGGAGGCAGCATGGCAACTGTGTCCCCATCATGTGGTGTGAATGTGCCCCTAAATGTCTGTCCAGGGTGTTTCCCTGCCTCTCGCCCAATGTTAGCTGGGATTGGCTCCAGCCCCCCCCCCCAAGCGGTATGGATAATGAATGAAGAATAAAAGAGAAATAGTAAGTGTTATAAATAGTGTAATAAATGAGTTAGTAAATTCAATTTCATGTTTACAAATGTGCACAAAATGTGTTAAAGTGCATTATTTGTTCAACCCTGTTACTCACTTAAAATATTCTTTTACACTTTACAGTTATGTGATAATGATAATGTGTCTCCATCAGCTGGTCAACCAGTGATATAACAGCTTGGTAAATGTGTCATGGCAGACTTTCTTTGTTCTTCTGGGACACTGAACACGCGCGTACAGATTTTACAGTGAAGGTAATATTAAGGTGTAATGTTGAGTCCCTCCCTGGGCGTAAATACTTCAGTGCCAACAAATCAGCTGTTTCTGTTGACCTCATGTTTACTGTAATTAGGGTCCATTTGTTTATTATAAATTATTAGCATAATTAAATTATAATTTTAGATGCATTTACCAAAATTCACAACATATAACACACAGTGTTGGGGAGTAACCAGTTACATGTAACAGTGTTATGTAATTACATAATAAACGTAATTGTAATCCGTTACAGTTCCAAAGAAAAAATATGTAATTCAGTTACAGTTACTAATGAAAATGTTGGTGATTACAAAGGGGTTACATCCAATTATATTATTTCGGTAAAACGATTATTACACAGCATTCATTCTGTTGCTTTGCATCTTTCCAGCTCGCAGGAATAACCAGCGACGCCGTCGGGACGAATGTGATTGTTGTTTCCAAATCAATGCGCATTGCTGTAGTCAGCGGGTGGACATGTTGTCGGACGAGGACACCTTTCAGTGCTGGAAATTCAAACATATTTTTCTTATGAAAGCAGAAAATGGCTCTAATATTACTGTACAGAGTAAAACTTGTTTGCCAGCGGTGAAAATGCTGTCAGCAACGAAATGCTCGATGTCAAACCTGAGGAAACACCTACAGGTAAGTTAATGTAACTGCAGTCAGTCACACAAAGTATCTCAGTAATTCAGCTCCATATTCCGCTCGGTGCCCGTCCAGTAGCCTTATGTTTAATCTCCATTCATGGCACATTTATTGCTAGTAGCTAGCTAACAAAAGCCTTTTGCAGAGCCGCACAGATTAATGAACGCCTTGATAGAAAATGGTAGCTAATGGTAGCCCTCCTTAAATAGTGATATAGTTAGCCTATGCAAGATCTAATAACACTCACTAACATCAGCATTGTGTTTTTATTAAATATTGACTTGGAGAGGTAATTAGGTTGTGAAATGTCTACAGGGCACCAACAGCCTAAATGATTTGGTTCTGAGTTTGCTGCATACTGTGCTTTTGTTGCACATAACCCGTTCAGTTATGTGCCCTCCTAATGTTTAGGTAAGGGAGGGATGGCATCCCCTTTAGCTCCAGCGCTGCCTACACTTAGAAGGGATGTTAGCTTCGGGATACTCCCAGCGTGGAAAGCCGCCCTGAGAACTCTGCTGCCTGAATAAGCATCTCAGTTAAAGCCATATCTGTCCTCACAAGGGGGTCCTCTCTCTGCCACACCTCCTCTCCTCACATGTAAATGTTTGAACCTGCAGTTACAGTAAAGGTGCACAGCAAACAAAAATGATGTTTGCATTCTCACGAAGCACAGTGCCTGCATCCTTTAAGCCTAACAAACACGCTGAATGCATTTCCTTCCTCATAAAACATTTTTTTAACAAGAATGTCCATGTTAGCTTCTTTTTGTTGTCTGTCGGTATCTGAAAGTAAAACCATCAGGCAGATTTTTAAAACAATAAGAGTCATTTGAAGCGGATGGGTTTCTAAGCATGTGCAGGAAGGCTGATGGTGGTCAGAGACATGTAGCTGTATTTACACCAGAGGTTAAACTTAAAGGACCCTGACATTATTTTGTATGTTTGGCTCATCTAATCACTTATATTTCCCATGACTCTTGACTATTTTTCAAGGCATACCAGTATATTCCATTTCTGAAAGTGTTTTTCTACGTCCCACACCGTCTCCAGCTTCCTTTCATGTCAATTCAATTCAGTTATTTCTATAGCTCTATATCATAACAGAGTTATCTCATAACACTTGTTAATATAGAGCAAGTCTAGACCAACTCTATATGTATAGACCCAACATTTCCACAGGGATTTGCAGTGGTGCAGACCTTTCAAGCCAATCTGCACAACAACACCTTTAATTGACTGGGACAACAATAAAAGCAGAAAGGTCACAAAGCACCAGGTCCAAAACATATAGTGAGCTTTCAGAGGGTCGCTCATTATTCTAATGCAGCTGTGATGCTTCTGCACCAAATTACTCCTCTGATGGACGTGGAATATATGTCTAAATGAGCCACAGAGGGGTGGACACAATAACAACAAGAACCCTTGAAATAGGACGGAAAGATGCAAAAAATCCTTATCTTCATTAGTAAATTAACTCTTTTACTTCAGGAAGCGAAAAACAGTTACACAAATAAATAAGCAAGTATTTTAATAGCTGGTACATTTAACTAACGCATTTATGACGTATATTAGTTTTCATTTTGAATGATTATCTTTAATACCTGATTCATCTTGTTGCATGTTTTCTATTTCCATGTACCTGATTGGACGTTTGGTGTTTTCCTGTGTAAGAATGTGTAGTGAGCGATGGCAGCCAGTCGGGGCGCTGTTGTCACCTCTCCTGTCAGGAACCAAATAAGGAAGTGACGTCGAGGCTGAGCAGCGGTGGCCTCAAATAGAACACGGCGACACCGGGACCCGGTTCGTGAGGGGCAGAGGAGGCTGTGGCAGCCGGCGCGGACACACGACCAGGTGAGTTTCTCACCAACAACCGCAGTTATGAAGGTCAGAAATAGCAGGAACCGGAAGCAGAGCTGCCGCCGGCTGAGACACCACGTGGACGTGTGCACGCGCGCTGCGCCTCGACGTTAACGAGCAGCGTCAGAACTGAAGCAGCGTCAGAACTTGTTGCATCTAAAAGTCCAAGTGTGTGAAACTGTCGGTGCGGTTTCATAATAACTGTGTTAAACTGGGACCTTTTATGACAGTAAACATATAAATACAGTTCGAATGACCTTTTTATAAAACGTGTCTAGTCTCATTCAGTCAGCTTGTTCTTCCTGTGAGGTCATCTGCTGCCTGCCAGGACCAGATGGATGCTGACAGCTGATCTGCTGCCACATTTAGCTGCTCCTCACTGCTAACCCCGTCTCCTCACTCCTAACTCCTGACTCCTAACCCATGCTGAGCAGGTGTTCGTCTCCCCACTCCTAACCCCGTCTCCTCACTCCTAACTCCTGACTCCTAACCCCGTCTCCTCACTCCTAACTCCTGACTCCTAACCCCGTCTCCTCACTCCTAACTCCTGACTCCTAACCCCGTCTCCTGACTCCTAACCCACACTGAGCAGGTGTTCGTCTCCTCACTCCTAACCCCGTCTCCTCACTCCTAACTCCTCACTCCTAACCCACGCTGAGCAGGTGTTCGTCTCCTCACTCCTAACCCCGTCTCCTCACTCCTAACCCCGTCTCCTCACTCCTAACCCATGCTGAGCAGGTGATGGAGCCCTGGCCACTGATAACATTGCTGCGGTGTAACGTTTGGTTATACATCCTTTGCAGATACAACCTCCACAGAGCTGAATGAAGACGGATGGATGCATCTTAATTACAGGGTTGAATGGAGTTTGTAAAACGGTGAAACAATAAGTAGCCTTGAAACTACACTGAAAACTGCAACGCACATTTGCAGTCTGACCGGCTGTACGTTTTAATATGCAGAGAGGAATTTTCAGCAATAAGGAGACACAGAGCTCAAGCAGCACAGAAATGTAAAAACAGTTGGAATAAAATTCCTTCCAGTTGAGTCTCTTTTACTAGTCGTCGATAGCTAAACGTTTAGATGCGTCTGAAAACTAATCCAAGTGCCAGATTGTTACAAAGCGCTTTTCCAAAAGACACCACGCAAAGCGTCACTGTGTCTAAATCTGATGGTGCGACATTGTAACGTGTTTCTCGTGTTTCTCCTGCTTCAGTTTTGTCATCAGTCGGAGCTTTTGGTTTGCTGCATTTTGTCACACGTCACTGGATGGAAGTACAGCACAGACGGCAAGACGGTCAACTTTGGCTTCTGCTTGTAGCAGATGTTGCTGTTGAGCACAAATTAAACATCAAATTCTGAAGAGACGACTCTGTCATCATTTCTGTATTAGATCTATATGAGTATATGGAATTAGTTTCTGAAAGAAGACACAAAAAGACAGTAAGCCTGTAGGCGGCACGCTGAGTGAACCATGTTCTCTATGACAGGATGGGAGACAAAGCAGAAGATGAGGCGAGCTTCTACTCCAATGCAGAGGGCTACTGGAAGGAGGTTCCCCCCACAGTGGATGGGATGCTGGGAGGCTACGGCAGCATCTCCACCATTGATATCAACGGATCCAAGGCGTTCCTGCACAAGTTCCTCGGTGTAAGAAACTCTTAAGATGTTAGACAGTGAGGACACATTTGCTTTGTCAGTTGGAATGGAAATGACCTGCGAACTGACTTGCAGCTCAACTTTAACACCAATGACTCACGACTTCACTTGGACGTAGGCCTGGAATGACTTGATAGCCCCAAGTAAAAAAAAAAAAACAAACAACTCTTCATATGTATGTAATATGCAAAACATTCAACTCAGAAAAATGGCATTAAATTGGTGATGGGCTTCTAACGACTTGGTCTGTCCTGAAAATAATATCTAAATGATTATTGGTAATAGTAAGACTTCAAAGCCTGATGACAGAAGCAGCTTGTTCTTTAGTGACCTCCTGTGTGTTTTGTCCATTGAAGGAAGGGACAGGGAAGACGGGCAGGGGCTGCGCCCTGGACTGTGGAGCAGGCATTGGGAGGATCACCAAGCGCTTACTGCTGCCTCTGTTCAAAACCGTGGACCTGGTGGACGTGACGCAGGAGTTCCTGGACAAAGCCAAGTCGTACCTGGGAGAGGAGGGCAAGCGAGTGGGGAACTACCTCTGCAGCGGCCTGCAGGACTTCGTACCAGAGGGTGGACGCTATGATGTCATCTGGATCCAGTGGGTCATTGGTGAGTCCGTCGCAATGGTTGCCATCAGTAAGCAATGGTGGCTGTTAGATTTAATAAAAAAATAAATTACATTTTATTTATTTTTAATTTAAAAAGACTTTCTAGTACATAATTGTTTCTGTACAGCTGCTTCTGTGCTCTTGCAAATGAGACGGTTATGTCATATTGTCAAGTCACGTCCTACTGAAGTCAACGCGAACCTGTTTTGTCCATTTGACTGGTTCATCGCGACGAGATGATGCGGTGAGTCAACACGTTGTTTGACGTAGTTAGAATCGGGCAGCCTGAAGCCTTCAGACCAGAGTGGCTAAGATTCCTCGCAGTGTCCTTGCTGTGCTTCTGCAGCTTGGTAGTAAAGTGTTGCAGGGCTCTATGGTCAAGCCTGCTCTGTTCCATACTAAACATCTTTCCTTCGCCTTTGTCCCCTCAGGCCACCTGACCGATGATCACCTGGTGGAGTTCCTGCGCCGCTGCCAGAGAGCCCTGCGGCCCAACGGCCTCGTCGTCGTCAAGGACAACGTGTCGTACGAGGGCGTGGTCCCTGATGACGTGGACAGCAGCGTTTGCCGCGACTTGGAAATTGTCCACAGTCTTGTGGGCAGAGCGGGCCTCCGCATCGTCCACGAGGAGCAACAAATGAACTTCCCAAAGGAGATCTACCAAGTCCACACGCTGGCTCTCAGATAGAGGACTGTTCCCTCCTTCATGGGATAGGAAGAGGGGGGCTGCCTTGTATACAAAGTATTTCTAATCTGCAAATTAATTTTTTTTTCTGGTCAGATATCCAGTTATGTGTTTTGTGGAGTGTGTTCTGCTGACTCCAAGCATCAGTCTTCTACTCTGAGGCTGCCAGGCCTGAAGGGACAGTCGCGTTACACTTCTGTTACACCAATGTTTGCGTTTTGCTCACCTTCAGCTTTGTGGATGAAATGCAGTCGACCAACAGAATCTCTGACGCGCTGTTAAGAAATGGAGACGTCATTTCTCAATTTCAATTCAGTTTTATTTCTATATCATCATATCAAGTTAACTCGCAGCACTCTTTCATACAGAGCAGGTCGAGACTCTTTATTACAGACACCCAACAGTTCCACCATGAGCAGCACCAGGAGACAGTGGCAAGAACCAGAACCAGGACCCAGGACCAGGTTCTGGGTGAGCGGCCATCTGCCTCGACTATTATTGTAGCGCTGTGTCCTCAGGCTCCAGCCTGCAGCATCAATCTTACAGACTGTTTGCAGGTTTTTATCGCTTTGCCCAATAATTTATTTATTACCCACGTTAGAACTGTGACATCACGTCCTCTGGTCACGGAACAGAAGGCGAACGGTGACCGAACCGTTACCCCAACGGCTCCTGGAAGCATCTTCGAGCAGTCTGTCCTTAAACAGACATTTTTCACACAATGTTGAGCGTTTTTATGGAAAGTTTGGATGTTTTACAGCTAATTGAAAACGTGTTTGCAGCTAATATATGATCAATGTGGTAACGCACGCAGACGTTGTGGTTGTATTTTACTGGTTTTAATGAGGGATGTCTCAATCAATTTTTCTTTGTTTTGGCCCAAACCCAGACGGAGTCCTTTTTAAATATTGGGTATCTGCTGATACCGAGTCTGCTCCGATACTTATATGTACCTAAATGTTGATTAAATGTATCTGACACATTGGAATAACAGCTGAAGCCAAATAAATTCTTGATCCAAATACTGGGTATCCAGGCAAGCTAAGACGGGAAGGAAACAACTGAGGAAATGGAGACAGTCTTGTGTGTGTCCTTATTCTCTCTGTCCAAGGCACTTAAAAATTCAGCCTGATGTTTGTCACCAGCAGTTTTTTATAATAATAAAAAAAAAGGCTGCATTCATAAGAGTTGTAACGGGAGGAAACTGCATTTCTGAATTTGTGCTTGTTGTGCTGAAGTATATTGTAGAGCCGGTAGGTTCCCCGCTACTGAGAAGACGAATAAAGACTCCATCACTTATTGCATCTGTTGATTCTGACTTTCCTTTTGGAGACGAGGTTCAGTAGAAGATTCTGTTTGGAGTGACGTTCCTATCTTTAATCAAGAGCATGCTTTATTGATTTCATGTTCAGATTCTGTAACTCAAATCTCAGCTCTCACACTCAAACACCTGCTTGCACTTGTATTTGCTCTGTTTCTGCTCAAACTGTGTTGTTGCTTTGCGGACTTCTTATCCTCGCACTCCGGCTGTCTGTGCACTCGTACAAGCGCAGAGCAGAAATTTCATATCCATTTTCCATCCAATAAAGTATGCTCTCAAACCGAAAGAACATGCTCTTGATTAAAGATGTGAAGTTTCCATTTTCCTATATGTAATTTTTGTCTTTGCTACCTTTAAAACAAGTTGTCTGACTCCGCTGTATCACATTTATGACAATATGCTAAGATCTGATTGACAGAACATGTAGTCAGGTTCATACATGCAATTCTGATAATGAAATACAAAATAAGAAATCAAAGGATTGGTCTCTGGCTGCCAATATTAACATGAAATTATTTAAACAAACTGAAATGTAATTGTCCAATTGTGTGCATATGATGCATGTCAAAATACAAAAAAGTCAGTAAAACTGCAATATCAATAGAACATATTAATGTTGGAAAAAGCATCACAGCCTTATAAATTCCAAACAAAGTGAAATGTCACAGCAGCCTGATGTAGTTGGTTTATTACATTTCTTAATAGTCAACAAGTGAAGTTTACAGTTAGGATTGACCCACTGCAGCGCTGCAGGATGATGGCGTTCACACAAGTTTCATTTTGTACAGAGCGCTAAGTGAGATAACTAGGTTTTGTCTCCCGTTAACCTTTTATTCTGTTATTACACTTTATACAATCCATTGCAAGAGGGTTCTCTATTTGGGTTTTTAAGGGACAAAATCAATTTATCCCCACTTGCTGTTTTAACAAATGTTAGCCAATTAAAAAAAGCCTTTCTCACTGTGGAGGTAAGTTCAGTTCTTGGCGATCGTCCCTGTGTGGTCTCAGACTAAAGTAATGCACTTTCCTCTGGGCTTCATCACGTTTGTGGGCAGGCTGCCTGATCAAAACTAAACTTCTAGGAGATATATTGCTAATATATTATTTATAGAAAAGTTTAATTCATCTTAGCTGATCCTGCTCCACCTCAGGAACCACATTATACCTCCACCAAAATGGGCTAAAACGGCATTTTGTGAAGGTCTTTCTTGTCCCAACGCTCCCAAGACTTCCTACTTGCATGTTTTTAGTGCTACTCTGCTGCTAAATGACAGCAGTCTCACATACTGCCTCCACTGGCTTTCAGGTCCCTTTGGACACATTCATGGATCTTGGTGTCAACCAGAACACAAACAAGAGTGCAGTTTTTGTTTTTCAGTTTCTAGAACAGCATCATTAATACAAATGGACCCGTAAAGCCCCCTGAAACTGCACCCGCTGTCATTTCAGCTTCAGCTGCCGGGCACAGATTTTTTATTCTGTTTGGAAACTTTTGAAAGAAGAAATAACACAAACTTCCAGAGTCAGACTCTTCTCTCCGAGTGCTACTGAACACTGTTTCAGCATGTCGTCACATAAATGTCCAAATGGTTTGGCAATGGTTTCACCAAAGGGAAACGAGTAAGGATCCAGTATCCTGGTATGCCATTTGGGGCCACATGAAACAAATACTCTACAATGCATCATGTGGACAGATGTAGACTGAGCTTTGGTAGCAATAAAGACAGACTGCAACATGTTTTAAAAGTGCAGGGGTTTGGCAGAGTGGGAGAGAAGTCTATGTCTGATAGTGTGTTTAGTGAGCACTTGTATCTCTTTGTCCACGAACACAACTGTTGTAACTAAACACTGTCAGCTCAAAGGTTCCCTCGGGTGCTGGTGATGTGATAACACTGCTCCCACCAGAATAGCTTGCTGGATGACGCTGCATTGGAGTGATCTCATTCAGATGAAAGACAAGGCTAAATCTTTCCAAGTAGGGCTAAAGTCAGTGTGAAGGAACGCAGCCTGTTAACTGCAGCACCTCAATACAACCAGCTGCTGACCCAAGTATGTGATGGCACCTGTGCCTGCTCCATTTGCTGATTAAAGACTGAGATGTGGTTGAAAGCACATTGTGAGCGTTATTCTGACGGATGAATCCACAGCAGAGACGGCGTCGTGCAGTCAACATGGCAGTAGCGGCTCAGTGAGGAGTAGTGGGCTGAGGTCACGTGATCAGGACCAAGTCTCACTCTGAAGTTGGCCCGACCTCTCCATGGCTGCCAGCACCTGCTCGGCGTCCTCTGCAGACACGCCGCCCTCCAGCTGGAACACCTGTTTCAGAGCGTCACACACACTGGCTGGCATCTGCTTCGCATTGCTGCATAGAAGAAAAAAATTTAAAAAAGGGTCAACGCTGTGTTTTCAGTGTTTGTACCCTTTAACACAGCCAGAACCTCAGCTACATGCCATACTGAAGCACAGAAAGAGGTCTCACATCCCTGCTGAGGATTCTGGGGCCTGTGTGACAACAAGAGTCTAACTGAGCCCGGTTGTCATGGAGTTCTGCTGCTTCACTGAGTCTGAACGAAGATGGTTATCAAGACACATGAGAACACAAGTCAGTGACTCAGGTGAGATTCTAGATTTTTCTTGTAGTCAACAAATCCCATGTTCTTAATTAATGCATCAACTAACAAGCTGCTGCCCCGAAAACTCCCCAGAGAAACACATGTGGATTCATCCGCCGCTGAAAATCCCCAATAAATGCACTTTTTCCTCCTGTTTGAGGAACGTTTGATAAAAACTGCAGTGAGCAGTTGCTTTTTGAAATGAAACTGAACGTCCTCAGTTGCAGCCAATGGGCTTGGAGCTGAGAGACACAGACGGGGGAGGGACAATGAAGACCAACACATTGTTGCTTTTGGTCTTTTGATGAAATTTACAAAAGAAGAAAAATATAGAAAACACCATCAGACTGTTCCTACATTCAGCAGGCAGCATCACTGTCCCTGCCTGTGGATCTTCTTGTTCCTGCTCAACAGCTGCTGTTGCTATCGTGTTATTAGTATTATTGTGTTGCTACTACTATTATTATTATTAATGTTAACATCAGTACTACTGTTGCTTTACATCTGTATGTGGAGCTGCACTGTGCTGCTGTGCTCTCCCTCCCTCTCTCGCTCCCAAGAAAGGGATCAGGGTCAGGGCAAGTATGAACAAGAATGATTACAGCAAAGAAATATCATTACAGTGGTCATATGGGCACCTGGCTAAACTGTGAAGCTAGCCTAATACCCAGCTGCTAACAAAGGAGAAGTGTTGGTGCCTTGGCCTCACCCAGCGATGTAAAAGCAGGCACTTTTATTGGCCATCAGGTCCCAGAGGAGCTCAGCATTCGCCCTCACGCGGTGCTGCACGTACACCTTTTCCTCCTGAAAGACAAACATTCATCATTAAAATCATTGTGGACATATACAGTCGGGTCCAATAGTATTTGGACAGTGACACAAGTTTTGTACTTTTGCCTCTGTACACCACCAGGGCAGCAGAGGGTAGTGTGGTCGTCCATTAACCCCAGGGTTGGTGGTTCGATCCCACATCCCTGTCCACATGTCGAAGTGTCCCTGGGCAAGACACTGAACCCCAAGTTGCCCCCGGTGGAGGCAGCATGGCAACTGTGTCCCCATCGGTGTGTGAATGGGTGAATTAGACAACTGTTCAAGCTTAGATAACTGTTACTGCGCTTTGGGAACCGTAGGAGTCCATTTCCCATCCATCACCACCATCACAATGGATTTGAAACGAAGCAAACAGGATGCGATTGAAGAAGTTTCAGCTTTAATTCAAGGGGTTCGACAAAACTGCAGTTCAGGATCACTTGAAACTTATGCTAATGCAAAACTAATGAAACGTGTGCCATTAGAATAATCTGATGCTACAATCACATCATTTGTAGTTGTTTGGTATTTCTTGTCTTGCTTTTGACTTCATATTAACTGAAGTTAGTTAGTTCCAGTATGATCTGACCTGGTCTCGGGAGAAAGCCGTGAAGAGGGTCAGGTGTCCAGCCTTCACCATCTCCTCCCACTCTGACCTGAAGTAGAAGTCTTTGGATTGTGAGCGACAGCCAAAGAACAGGAAGTTTGCTAAACAGCAGCCGAACAAAGGGGGGGTCATGTCAGAGCGGTGAAACGATGTGAAGCGAGAGACAAAGTCAGAGAGGTGAAGATCTCACCGTTCTTCCCCTCAGCAATCCTCTCCTGTAAAGCCGACCTGAAGGGGGCCACTCCTGTTCCAGGTCCAACCATTATCACAGGGGTTTCCTTCCTTTTAGGGAACTTCAGGCTTCCCTTCTTCACCCACAGAGGCACATACACCTCAGCTGCAACACAATAAAAGGTCACATGACTTTAAATTACCTTTGTATGCAATGTAACAGGTAAGAGGGACTTAAGTTATGTGTTAGTTTTCATTAAACTGCAGGACTTCGTGAGGATTACAGTATTTAGTTAGGACCGTGTTGACTGGCAATGACAGTAGCATATGGTATGAATACGTCACTGAGGACAGCATTTGTTGGAGCCACCAATGTTGAGATGTATATATGAAGATCCAAATTCATTCAGGTTCAACAGGTCTGGACCACTCGTGATTAAGAACTTCATTTGCAGCCAAGAGAAAGTAGTAGAAGTACGAGTAAATTAACACATCGCTGCTACGTGCCACTGCTTGTACGAGTGCGTCTTACATGAGGCCTGATGTGTTCACACACGCATTTCAACTGGGAAAAACTACACACTATTAATAGACTAAAGGAACACAACATGTACTGTATGTCTCAAACAACTTCCAGTCAATCAGAAGGAAGTGGCTGTGATATAGGCACATGCAGATAAAGCTTATAGCAGGGCTGACTCAGGTGAGCCCTGAGCCACCCCTTAGAGGAGGGGTGGCCTGGACGAACCCTGAGCCCCCCCTTAGTTATGCTGCTATAGGCCTAGACTGCCG
>JAVQJF010006406.1:0-64258 GCA_036023855.1 Gadopsis marmoratus
TCTGGGAGCACAGTGCTCTAGTGGGGTAATAGGGTACTACGAGCTCTTTAAGATATGATAGGTAGGTAATATTCAAATATTGATTGATTGAAATATTTTAAAATAACTCCTGATAGTTTTTATACAGTAGTTTTGCAGAACGAAACAGAAAAGTCATTAACAGATTTTTCTTAAATGTGTGATTTTGGCTTCGGATCTCCCCAAATAAGAAACACAATGACGTGGACCAAATTCAATTTGACAAATATCAAAAATGAAATAGTTATAAAACAAATGAATCAAACTGATCAAAACGTACTTAGAAGCCTTTCATGGTGGACCTAAAATAGGACTTCACCACCCAATCATCTGTTTCTGGGTGAAGAGAGAGTTAACATTAAAATCTCTCTTCAACTTCATGCCTCTAAAATATGAATATATCTTTTTCTCATGAGTTTCATCTTGTCAGGGCCTATTTGTTGCACATTTTACTGTACAGAACACAATGAAACCTGTGATAACTGACTGCTCTCTGCAGACATCTACAAAGAGGAGGAAATGTATGTTCAGCCGGATGTTTGAAGGAGAGCGGCTGCTGACGATCGGCTGCAGAGCCACCTGCCTCCAGAGGAACATCGTACGTTGCTTTACTGATAGAAAGAAAACATGTCGCAGAGATAGAGACAGGAAAGAAAGAAACCTTCTCCTCTGTTTACAGGTGTGGAGGTGTTGTGGAGGGTTCTTCGGGGAGCACTGTGAGCAGTGTCCTGGGCCGAAGGGTCAGCCCTGCTTCGATAACGGACTCTGTTTAGACGGGACGAATGGAAGCGGAGTCTGCCAGTGTTACAAAGGATTCAATGGGACCGCCTGTGAAACCTGCCACAGTGGGAAATATGGAGTCCACTGCGATCAGGGTAGATAGACCTGAAAGACACACGGCATCAGATAAAAAGACATCTGTTCCCTCCTCATTGTCCTTTCTTCTCTCTGCAGACTGTGGCTGTAAAAATGGCCACTGTATTGATGGTCTTCAAGGTGACGGGACATGTGAGTGTGACGCTGGCTGGAGAGGAATCCTCTGCGATGAAAGTATGATCATTCACACTGATAGAGGATCAGGTCCACAGACTCTGATGTTTCACCAAAATAAAGTCAGATCATTTCAATACAAAAGCCATAATTTTATGAGAAACAATTCATATTTTGAGAAAAGTCAACAGGACAGTTCATAATTTAAGAACAAGTCGTAAAGTTTTATTGAGTCATTCAGACTTTATAATAAAAGTGCAAATTAACTTGAAAATGAAGTCAACAGTATTCTTTGTTTTCAGAATATCTTCCCGTACATTTATATCGTAACAGACTTCTTTCGGCTTCATTCTGTTAACTTTGATCTCAAAATATTAGTTTTTTCTTTACATTTTCAAAAACATTCAACTTTATTTCCTAAAATTGTGACCAATTAATAACGGCTTTTTTCTCTCAATATTACAACTTTATTCTTTGTTCCGATTGTTGTAAATCTTTACTGTGAACATATGAAATGTTAACGCTGAGGCACGAGCTCTGAGCTTTGTGTCTGTTGTTTTGCAGAAATTGAATCCACAGCAGATGAGCTGTGCGGTTTGGTGAAATGTCACACCAGTGCAAAGTAAGTCACTGTGGCTGCTGTTGCTGCAGCGCCCCCTGCAGGACTTTATTGTTGGTACAGACTTACAGACTTCTCTCTGTGTTCTGTTTCATCTCCTCTGATAGTTGTGTGATCCGACCGTCTGGCCCTCAGTGTCTCTGCGCTGCTGGTTTCCAAGGAAACGGATCTTTTTGTCAAGGTAACGGACAGTTTCAGGTGAATCAGTAACACCTGAGTTCAGACCGCTTTGTTTGTCTCACCTGAACAAACAGAGTTTAAATTTACAGTGAAAAAGCACAAAGTTTTGGATGTTCTGGTGGTGTTTGCAGCTAAAGACCCCTGCCTGCTGGATAACGGTGGCTGCAGTCTGTATGCAGTCTGTAAGAGGACTCGACCTGGCCGAAGAGACTGTTCCTGTAACAGCGGTTACTCTGGTGATGGACTCGTGTGTGTCGGTAGGTTCTTAGTTCCCTTCAGGTTCACAGTTGAACCTTGTTGAATAGTGACCTCAGGGCTCCTTTGGGTGCTCGGATCGGAGAGTGTCCACACCCTTATTTTTCCAAAAAGAATTCCTTTTGAGTTTTGTTGAATTTGTCCAATGAAGGAAATGTGTGTGAATCAATGTGAAACAGCTTGCGTGATGTGTTCGAGTCCTGCAGGAGTTTTGTGTTTCTCCTACAGAAATAAATCCCTGTCTGGAAGGAAACGGGGGTTGCCATGCCGATGCAGTCTGTGTTCATGTCGGACCAAACAAAGTACAAAGTGATGTTACTCTCTGATGAGGAGGCTTTAATAAAAACATACGTTTGCCGCTGTCATGCTTGTTGGTTAGTGATGTCAGTTTCTTTAACTCGTCTGTAGACTTCCTGCGCCTGCACTGAAGGTTACTCAGGTGACGGACAGAACTGCAAGATCATCAACTTGTGTCGAAAGGTGAGTTTGTCTCAACTGAATGGATTTAAACTGTGAATCGTTGCTTTGGCAATAAGTCACTGTAATTTGATTGTAAGTTAGTCCTGCAAGGTAGCAGCAGTATGGTGAGGGAACACTGACGTGTGATTAGAGTCTGAGATCAAACACAGGGAACGTCTCTGTTCCCAGCTGTGATAAGTGAGTGATGTCGCTTTCTATCCTGTAAAGTGACTTTTCTATAATCCCAAATTATAACCCAATTTCAAAACACATTTATCATTTTGGTCAGAAGTGCCAGTGCTCCCTGTCCTCTGGTGTTCCGCAGTAACATGTTCCCATCATGCCTGTGTGCTGCTGCTGTTCACAGAAAAACGGCGGCTGTCACGAGAACGCCAGGTGTAACACCACGGGTCCAGGTGTCCGTACCTGCAGGTGTATCGGTAGCTTAATAGGAGACGGTCTCACCTGCAGGGGGACCGTGGAGAAGGTGAGCAGCTGGACCTGCCCCCCCCCCCCCACACACACACACACACACACTTAACCACAGGACTTTAAACTAACCACGGACTCTCTGCAGGAAATCCTGAAGAGGAGTCTGAGAGACTTTTACCTTGGTCTGATGGTGAGTGATGAGAAGTTTCATCTGTCGCCTCCTGCAGGTAAACAGATCAACTGAAGCATAAACTCTGGTTTCAGATGGTGGATGTTTCCCTGAAGGGTCGTGGCCCATTCACCGTCTTCGCGCCGAACAATGATGCTTTTGCAGCAGACAGGAACGGAGCCGGCAAGGTGACAGAGTTCAGTTCTTGATTCTGGGTCAGATGATTGTCTATTTGTATCTGATGTCTGACTTTTATTTATTTGTATCTTTTTCTGTTTAGATGAAATTGCTGATGTCGGACAAATATAAAGAACAATTTGCCGCCGTCCTGCGCAGCCACATCGTCATTTGTCACACTCTGCCAGCCGCTGACCTGAGCCGATCTCGAAACCTGACGTCTTTGTCCGGACTCGTCCTGACCACCAGGTCCACCCAGGTGACCAATCAGAGCGCAGAATCAGAGTCTGTTGTCATTCAGATTTCTGTAGAGTAAAGTTACATTCATGTTTGCTTTACTTAATGTTTAATCTGCACATAATGGAGAAATTAAAGATGTCTAAGGGATGAAAATAATGGACTCTCTTTTGTTTGATAATGAAAGTTTGTATGTTGGATATTTTCAGGGCAGCATCTTCATCAACCAAGCTAACATGACGTACAGCAGCAGCGTCAGCATTAACGGGATCTTTCATGAGATCGACAAGATTCTGTTTCCTCCTAAAGAAAAGGAGCCAGAGGTTCCTGTAAGGACACAACACAGCTGCAGATTCATCTATTGATTAGTTTCCATCTAGTGATTAGCACATGATGTTTGAGATTTGTACCAGATCAATTACTTGTTTGAGTGATCATCATTAAAATCTGTCTGTCAGTTTGTATCTTTCTTATTAATGTTGTTCTGCTGGATTTAACAGCTGAACCTGACTGATGTGGCTGAACGTCACGGTTATAAAACCTTCTACAAACTGCTTGAGGTGAGAAAATCAAATTTTGTACTACGCTGAGATATCAAAGATGATGGGGAAGCCTGTCGAGGTTCATGAGGGACGCGTTTTAGAAAACTGATCCTTCAAATGACCTTTTTGTCTCAGATTGAGCGCTCAGTCATCACCTTCCTTTAATGTTAAACACAACATCGTGTAACACACTTTGGAAACCAGATGGATTCACTGTAAAACTGGATCAAACCAGTCCCTTTGTCTTTAGACCTTTGGTTTAGATAAAGAGGAAGTTGAAATATAATTTAACAGAAGAACAGAGGAGGAATCCCTCAGTGAGGATCTCTGTATGTTTCAGGACACAGGTGTGATGAACCTGGTGAATGATGGGATACACCAGCCGGTGACGGTCTTCATGCCCTCAGATGGCGTCATGGCATCTCTGCCGCAGGAGCAGAAGGACTTCCTGTTCCACCGAGACAACCGACCACAACTGGTGGAGTACCTGAAGTACCACATCCTGCAGGCCCAAAAGGTGAGGAAGGAAGATTTAAATAATGACAATAATAAATGCAATTTAAAGTTCTGGTGTTTTGTGTAGCCAGCAGCAACCGTCTGTCTTGGAGTCACGCTCAGCTTCTGTTTCTCCACACTCAGATTTATGCTGAAGGTTTGATCCATCTGGACTCAGCTCGGACTCTGCAGGGTTCACCGCTCTCGTTCATGTGTGGTGGGATGGACGACATCGTAAGTACAACAGTAACAGATAAAAACAGAAGACCAGGGGTTGATGGAGGGCACTGGTTGATCTGGTTGTTTCTTCAAACAGGGAGAAATCTTTGTTAATGATGGAAAGTGTCGGGTTGTTCAGAGACACCTCATCTTTAACAATGGGATCGCCTATGGGATCGACTGCCTGCTGACTCCACCCAGCCTCGGAGGACGCTGTGATGAACAGACGAACTTTGACCTTCAGGTGAATACTTACTTTACTGACTGTTTGCAAAGCCCCACATCCTCGAAACTCGTAACACACCCAAAGACTAGCTGCAACCTACAAAGACTGCACAAACCAAACAAGTGAACATTCATAATGTCCAGTCCAGCAGAGATCAGAGATCACGTGACAGAAAACTATTCTGCTCATCTCTCCCCCAGTACTATCTAATGAAGGCATAGAAATGCCCAAAATTAACTTACATAATTAAGGTATGAAATACTAAAAGTATCTCTGATTGGACAATCACAGTTTGAGGTCTTTCATGAACGATGAACTACGATTCGATCGCTAACTGTGACCCAGGTACAACAGGTCTGACGTTTCAGGTGTTTGTTCTTCTTCTGTGGTAGATGAGCTGTACATCGTGCTCCTCCCCAGCTGCTCGCTGTCCCAGCGGGTCCAAACTAAAGGTCTGAAAACCATCACCACCTGTTCACGAACAAACCACATGTGGCAGAAACCTGTTTGTGTCTCTGATTCCTTCTTTCTTTGCCTTCAGGATGTTCAGAGGTGCGATCTTCCCACCATGTATGTCACTAAAAACTCCGCCTGTCGCAGTATCTGCGCTGTCAACTTCTGGCAGCCAAAGTGTTGTCACGGTTACTACGGAAGAGACTGTCTTGGTGAGACAACACCGTCACCTACATATAAACTAACTTGTAGAGACTTTGTCACAACATCTGACAACAGCTGAGATCAATTTCATTAAGAAAGATCCGACGCGACCAGTCGGTAATAACACAAATAAAAGTGAACATGTTGACTCACTATGTCTTATTTATGTGATAGTATTCTAATTGAAGATTCAGTGAGTCTTTTTTGGCACAAATGGGCTTCCATACAGTGTGAACAAACTGCTTTCCTGTGTTCTCTGAAAGAGTTTCAATATAATAAATATGAAGTTTTGAAAATGTAACAAATATTTTGAATTTAATTTGTAAAAAGGGAAAACTGTGACTTAAAAATGTGTTGACATGTAAATGTAATAATCATGAATATGTTAATGAGCACATGACCTCATCAGCTGTTTATTGATCTGAGGATGCCTCTCTCTACAGTCTGTCCTGGGGGAGTGGGCTCTTCCTGCAGTAACCGTGGTAAATGTGATGACGGTTCCCTTGGTAACGGTACCTGTACCTGTGACTCAGGTTTCAGGGGCGTGGCCTGTGAACTGTGTAGTGATGGATTTTTCGGAGCCACCTGTAAAGGTGAGCAGCAGTCAGTTTTCTGTTTGGTGTGTACAGGTCTTATAATGCTGACAGTCTGTTTTCTTCGTCTGGTTCTCAGCCTGTAACTGTTCAGAACACGGGTCATGTGACGGTGGACGTAAAGGTACAGGTGCATGTTTCTGTGAGGCCGGCTGGACCGGAGACCACTGCGAGACCCCGCAGGGTGAGTTCAAGAGGACGGTCTCAGGAGGTTGTCCACTAATCCCAGGGTTGTTGGTTCGATCCCGCAGCACATCCTGTCCATTACAGGATGGCTGGATGGGTTAAAGGCAGACAACAAATTTCATCAGGGGACACAAATTGCATTTGTGTGTGTTTCTGTGTGACCTACAGTGTGTTTGTGTGTCTCACTGACAATAAAAGACCTCAGTGGGTGTGTGTGTGTGTGTGTGTGTGTGTGTGTGTGTTTTCTTTGTGTTTTGTACACAGACAGATGAGCTTCAGTTAGATTCACTAGTGGTAACATGCTGCCTCTGTGTTTCCTCCAGCTCAAGTCCTTCTGTGTTCTCCGCCATGTTCTCCAAAAGCCGTCTGTCAGGAAAACAACACCTGTGTGTGTCGGCCATTTTATGTGGGAGACGGATTCACCTGTACAGGTAGAGGAGATGACACTTTAAAACACTTTAAGACAGACAGACAGCTTGCTGCTGTTCGTGCCAAAGGTTGCGCTGTCCAAACAAACTGCTTATGAAACTTTGAAGCTTCTGAATTCAAATAACAGGAGAGACAAACTATTAATATTCACATTGTTCATGTTGGATGTTGTTTTACTGAGACTCAGAACGTCTGTCTGTCTCCCTGTCTAACTGCCTGTCTGTCTGTAGTGGAGGACATGTGTAAGATCTGGAATGGAGGTTGTGCTAAAGGAGCCAAGTGTTCTCAGAAAGGACAACAGGTGAGCTGCACCTGTCCTAAAGGTCACTCAGGAGACGGGTTCAGCTGTCAGCCCGTCGACCCCTGTGTGTCTGGAGACAACGGAGGCTGCCATGAGCACGCCACCTGCATCATGACGGCTCCGGTGAGGACAGCACGTGGTTGATGTGACTGGTTTGGAGCATTAGCTCTGTTGGTTACAGTAACATGGAAACTGTTGGTGTGGACAGGGCAAGAAGAAGTGCAGCTGTAAGGACAACTACATTGGAGACGGACTGACCTGTGAGGTCAAACAGCTGCCAATCAGCCGCTGTCTCCAAGGCAATGGACAATGTCATCAAGACGCCAAATGTACCGACCTCCACTTCGAAGGTATCTGTATAGATCTCAGGTTGCACAATGCGACCCGCGGATGATCAATAGTTTTATTGATTTGATGAAATCATTTAAAACAGACCAGTTGTATCATGATGTGTTATAATGTGTGTGTTTTCTGCTCGTGTGTAGATGCGAAGCTCGGTGTGTTTCACTATCGTTCAGATGAAGGTCAGTACAAACTGAACTACACTGCAGCTCAGCAGGGCTGCAGTGCAGAGGGAGGCACCCTGGCTACGTACTCTCAGCTGTCCTACGCACAGCAGGTCAGTGAACACAACACAAATCCATCAGTTCATAACAGACCGATTCATTATTACCTGATGAGGCGTTTCCTACAGTGTCTTTTTTGCATCATAACAAATTGTATGTTATATTAAAACTATTATTAAACTATTAAAACGCAGCAATGAGCCACTCATTTGCACTACAGCACCAAATGTGGATTAAACCACCGCTGAAAATAGTCCTCAAAATACGCACTTTTTCCTCCTGTTTGATAGCAGCTGTAGTTTACTGAGCCTTTTTAAACATGAAATTATATATTCGTGAGGAGTTTTTAAAGATTTACATCTTTAGTTAGAACCAATGGGCTGACAGGACTGAGAGCCACAGACAGGAAGTCAGACCGGACTGACAGACGGACTTGGTTTGGTTCAAAACATGAGATTTCACAATAAGAAAAATCTAGAATAATTCTAGACTGATTGTTTAAATAGGTCTAAATGGTGACAAGTAGTTCATAATATATTATTGCTGCCTGCTGGTCCAGTCGGCCTCTGTTTCATTTCTTTTTTTCTTTCTTTTAAATTTGATCTTATTTTTTACTTATTATACATTTCTTCAGATTTCAATGCACCAATTCACCAAAGCAAATTCTTTGTATGTAAAAACCTACTTGGTAATAAATCTGATTCTGATTCCATTTTTCAATACTGCCACCTGCTGGTCCTGTCGGCCTCTGTAGGGTGGGTTGAACATGTGTGCTGCCGGCTGGTTGGATCAGGCCCGGGTGGCGTACCCCACCACCTATTCCAACCCCTTCTGTGGCTTCGGGCACGTGGGCATCGTGGACTACGGCACCCGCAAAAATCTGAGCGAGACCTGGGACACCTTCTGCTACCGGATGAAGGGTGAGAGAGGAAGAGGCAGGACGATAGACTGAAGGAAGTTTACTGAATTAAAAAAAGTTAAACTTGATAAAGGCAGTCCACACCTGACAACTTTGTGAAATATATGTATTATCTCTCTTAAGGAACTTCACATAACAAACTTGTTTGTCTTGTAATCGTCGTAACTCAAATTCTGTTTTGTTGTTGATCATTGAATCAGACGTGTGATTCTGATGTATTGATCATCAACAATCAGCAGATATTAGTAAATATAATAATAAACTTTATTTTGTATATAGCACCATTCATACAGAACTGCTGTTTGTTTCAGAGGTGAAGTGTGAGTGTAAACCCGGTTATGTTGGAGACGGTTTCAGCTGTACAGGAAACCTGCTGCAGGTCCTTGAATCCACACCGACCTTCTCCAACTTCCTCACAGTGAGTCCGATGTTTGGTTTCTGCCAAGTCACAATCTTCACTGTATTTGTTTATGGTAGTTTCAGTTATGACATACACATGTTTTTCTTCGGCAGCAAATCCTGAACAACTCTCAGGTGTCGGAGTTAGGGAAGCAGTTTGTGAAGCGTCTCAGTATCCTGACGGTCCAGTCAACGCTGTTTGTACCTGACAACAACGGCCTGCCTGCCAACCAGGTGAGTCTTATAACAGGTACTTTACCTGTTCATATGTTCTCACCTGTCTTGACCTGTCCATGTGTGACTGCAGACTCTGTCTCAGCGGACCATTGAGCTCCACCTGTCGGAGGGTCAGGCTCTTCCTTCCAGCCAGCTGAAGAACGGCAGTCGGATCAGAACTCGTGTCGGCAGTCTAACCGTCCTTGGAGTCGCTGACCTGCTCAACCCGTCAGCTCTGGTCAGATTCATTACTGCTGCTGTACACTAGAGGGCAACACTGTCCTGTCCCTCAGAACCAGCATTTCAGTCAGGAATTCTAAATATCTGATCAACAAAGCAAACGCAAACAACCGTCTCTCATGAAAACTTTACAGACATGTTAGCGAGGCTGCAGCCCTGATTCAGCTAACAGGAACCGCTGACTGTGATTGGCTTGTCAATCAAAGCAAACATGCACAAAAGTTAACTATAGAGTTCACTTTTATCCTGAATGTGTTCTTGATGCAACAATGATTGTAGAAATCTCCACTGAGAACATGAAATAGTGGCTTCTTGTGTAAGAAGTGACAGGTTTTTGAATGGAGGTCTGTGGAGTTTGTTGTCAGAGAAGTTTGTTTCAGGAAGGTTAATACCATTTTCATCTCCTCAGACGTCCCGTTACATTAATGGCCGCTTTGTCACCGAATCGGACATCCTGGCCTCAAACGGGATCATACATGTTCTGCAGGGACCGCTGAAATCTCCGCCTCCTCGCCAAGAGGTCAGTGACGTCATCACGACATAGCATTTACTCATTTTGACAAATAATTTAGTGTGTTTCCGTATCTGCCCTTTGACCCGGTCTGTGATTGGTCCTGCAGATGCATGTGGCTCATAAGGCAGGGATGGGAGTGGGCGTGGTGCTGCTGGTTGTTCTGGTAGCAGGAGTCCTCTTTGTTGGATACCACTTCCACACCCACAACACCAAACCCTTCCATTTCCACTACTTCAAGGTCAGAGTTCACTGTTCTCACTTTGTCTCATGCGTTGGTGAAATTAGTTTGACATTTATTGGTTTTAGTAAATTTTGTGCCGTCAGGATAAAACAATATCTGGTAACTAATGCCAGTATAACACATTTAATGTTTTATTGTATTTGTATACATTTATTACAATAATGGCTTTCTTCTAGACATTAGCTAATATTAGTGTAACCTTTGTCCTGTGGCTTTGAAAGGAGGATGAGGGGGAGGAAGAAGCTCCACCTGCAGACTGCAGTCGAAGCATCTGTAACCCAGTTTATGATGCAGCTCCAGAACCTGCAGAGTCCAACGCATCTGATGTCACAGTGAGTCATCAGTCATACAATCATTTAGATCTTTATCAGCCAGCTTTCATCAGAATTCAGGACTTTATCATTTGGAAGTTTTAATAGAGAACAACTCTGTGTTTGCAGGCAGAGGACAAACATGAGGTGGTGGACGGAGGATCGTACGACCTGCTGCAGGACAGCTGAGAGGGACGCTGCTGCTGCTCACTGCTGGACTGGAACCCTCACAACTGTTTTTATACCTCTGTGGATTGAAAGTCTTCTGACCAGCTTCACTGTTTCAGTCATCACAGACGTCTTGAGTTTTATTTTCTCCACAGTAAAAGACTCTCAGGTTCATCTTTCTGAGAACTGAACCGTTGGAGGATTCACCAAAGCGTCAGTCCTCGGCCTCCTGCCCGCACAGGAAACCAACTCCAATGGTGCGTTCAGGTGCTCAAAGTCTGAGTCATTACACAACAACATAGTTTTTAATTTAGTGCTGGTCTTAAATCTGCTAACAAAGCTCCATCCAGTTTGGTAGGTTTGACTTTCACACTTCATTAGAAATCTTAACTTTGTTTTTTATGTCTGCAGATGAACAAAGTGAAGAATCATGTAAAAGATAAATGTTGATTAAAACATCAAACACACTTGAAGATTTGTGCTGCATATTGTTTCAAAGAAAACAGAGGAATTTTAACAAAAATTCACCGACTGGTTCATGTTGAAGACGCTGATGTTGGAAAGAGAAGCCTTGAAGGTGTCAATCAGTCGTCAGGTTTAGACGTAGCTTACAGCGCGAACGTTAGAAGGTTTCCAGTAACATGAAACATTTTAAACACCGTACAAGACAAACAGCTTCCAGTTGAATTAGTTTATATTCAGTCTGCAGTCACCTCATTGATCCATGAGTAATACTCTGATATTGTGGAGAAGATGGCCGGTCTGTGAACATCACACCAAACAGGAAGTGGGGACCACGCTTCTGGCCCAACAGCTGCAGAGTCACCCTGCAGACAAGCTGCTTTTAAACTTAACAAGTGACACAATTAAATCTTTTCACCTGTTTCCAAACAACTTCATCACAGGAAGTTTCTCGGATTGATAAATCTTAAGCCCCACCCACCCTTAGTTACTGTTAGACAACTTGTATTGATGCAATCTCTATTATATTAATTTGAGAGAGATCTGTATGAAGATAGTTTGGTGCAGTTGTTCAGTATAGAAAATACACTTAAATGAACATGTTGGAATTAAAGAAGCTGGGTACTGTCCAACTTCGCCAACACCTTTTGATGTACATCCAATAACACTTCCTCTTTCTGTGTGCAGTGCATCAGTATCAGACTTTAAACTGTTTCTTTTACAACATGATTCTGATACATGTTAAATTGATCACTTTATTGATTACAATCATAGCATTTTTAAACAATCACTTAACTGTTATAGTGATAGTCCTTTGTGTTCATGACCCAATTTTCTCAGTTCAAGGGTTCGGTTTCATCCTGTTTAGTTGAGGCAATTCCCTGGGTCTCAATACTACTTGACAGTCTTCTAGATAAAATACAGTGTAATGTAAAACCCACCTTCAGTAGTGAGACCACGAACACATCTGCTCTTCAGACTGGGATGCATCTTTTACAGGTAAATTATCAGGTGTTGGATTATCTGTGAAACTCACGTATGATGTCAGAGATCCAGTAAGTGTGTTGTTGGATTTTGGTGTAGACTCCTGGTTTTCTGGCCCGTCCACAACCGACTCCCCAACTCACCACACCTGCCAGCTCATACCTGCTGCCGGTGAAGCAGGACAGAGGACCTCCGGAGTCCCCCTGAGACAGAAACAATGTTAAAGACAGTACGATAAAGACACAAGACAGGACAATGGAGACGTATGATGGTACAAAGAAGAGACGGCACTAAGACTCATGCCTCAGACCAGTTTATGCGCTTCGTCAGACTTCAAGTCGTACCTGGCAGGCGTCAGCTCCTCCTCCGTCCTTCCCAGCACAGAACATGGAGGGTCGCATCCTCCCGAGGTAGTACTGGTTACAGACATCAGTGGGCAAGATGGTCACATTCACCTCCTGGAGTCGCTGAACTCGAGGACCATCTGATGAACCAGACACCAGGAAGAAACATCAAGTGCTATCAACTCAAATTCAAGAAGCTCTTCATTTCTTGAGTGTAGGTCCAAACATTTCCTCACTCTCTCGGGTGGAGCCCCAGCCGGTGATGGTGCACTTCCTCAAGGGAGTTAGTGGACTCGTCCAGATGTCGATTGGTCTGACGAACTGGTTGAAGACCAGCGGCTGCTGCAGCCTCAGCAGAGCCAAGTCGTTCTCTTTGGTCCCAGTGTTGTAGCTGTGATGGCGGATGATCAGAGAGACTCCAACCAACTGAACAAGTGAATAGAACAACAGAGTCACTCCTTTTACAAGTCTTACTTTTATTATTACCAGAACTAAAGAGATTTTCTAGCTTTGCTTTTTCCAGTGGATGAAATGTGTTCTTGTGCAAAAGGAAAGTTGTATGAAGGTGTCAGGGTGGAGAGCTGGGTGTACATAGTTCAGGATTTGGATATTAGAGACTGGGGTTCACATCCTGAGTCCTCTGTGGTTAACATCAGCCAACAAAGCTCCTCAAGGACAGGTTCATAGGTGTCCACGTGAACATTTAAATCAGTTCTGCTGAAAGAAGTCCTCCTGTTCATACTGGACTTTTTAAAAAGGTCCCTTCATAATGTCCTTCCGCTGCAAGTGATGAACAGAATATATTCTAAAATACAAATACATTCTAAAGTTTATATTGAGTTAATATGACGCCACGTAAGGAGGACTGTGGATTCTCTTCTTCAGCACCGCCATTTAAAGCCATTTCCTGTTTGACCGTTTACACCTGACTGCCGTTTTCAGACGGCCTTGACGAAATGTTCCATCATTGTGGGCTTCTGTTCAGACTGTGTGAACCACGTCCAGCACCACCCAACAGTGTCAACATGTTACAGTGAGAATAAAAAGAAAATCTAGAACAGGTGATTTTGACCTGAAATCTACATGAAACTCTTCAAGCAGCCTTATTGTGAGATACATGAAACGGTTCCATCGTCATCCAGACGAGTTACTGAAAGCAGATCCAAGGCTCTGCTGACGAATCAGAGCAACATCAAAACAAGATTTTAGGGTTTGTGTGTTTCTAACTTGTTGTCCAGGTTCTTGAAGTTTACCCAGGTCGTGTTTTCCAGCTAGGACCATCCAGAAAGAAGCTTTACTGTACCTGCAAACAGGTTCAATAATCAGCAGGTCAAACAGGAAGTAGATAGAACAACTGGAGACAAAGCTTCAGAGTGAATCAAATCCTCTTCTAGATTCAGCAGATGATGTAGCACTTTCAAATCTAACAGATGACCTCTGACCTTTTGAAGCAGTGAGCAGCAGAGATGACCCACAGCGGGTCGATGATGGCTCCTCCGCAGGTCGGAATGGAGGCAGACCGAAGAGAGACCTGCCAGGGCCACGAGTGAGCCCAGGCCTCCTGACCCCCAATGATCCTGGACTGCAGCTCCTGTTCTGGAGTGAAAGACCGCACCCCCGACAGGTCTACAGTCAAAGCACCTGTAGGAGGAAACGGTCACCTGTTCAGATTAAATTTAAATAAATTTAAATCTTTTACAGTTAATATTTTTAAATGATTTCAGAAACACTTTTCACTTAGTTTTTGAATCCGTGAAGTTTTCAGACTTTAAACATCAGCTTACTTCTCATTTATGAAACTGAATCAAACTGAAGAAAGAAAATCTAAACTCCAGGTTCATCTTGCGTTTTCTGCTGAAATCGGTTTCAGTCGATCATATTCAATCTGGATCAATTCATTTAATTGAACTGTGATTTAACTCGGCTTCATCTCAGCTTCACTGTTGGCTGCTGATCTGAGAGCAGCAGAGCGGTCAAAGTGACAGATAAACATTTTGATCCTGCAGGTCCAGGATCAGCAACCCTGGTCAACATGAACAAAGAGTCAAACAGTGAATCTGAGATGGATCCAGGTCTCACCTGTGTGTAGTGTGGACAGACAGGCAGACAGCAGACAGATGGCAGACAGCAACATGTCTCACTGACAGCTGATCCACTACCAGCAACCTGTCTGATGAGAAACACCTGCGACTCCTCAGGCTGATCGTTACTCTGCCAAACCCGTCGATCACAAACAACATGGTCTTTTGTTGTATTGCTCAGTCGCTAATCAGCCAATGACAGCGCGATGACATCACTGCGCCGTCATGCTAAATCAGCTGGATGCAGTGGGACCCAGACCCCCATACCCTCAGTCCCTCAGCCCCTCAGTCCCTCAGACCCTCAGACCCCAGTGTTTCAGTGGTTCATGTTGTCACCATCAGTTCATCGGTTATTAGATATTTCTGTTGAAGCCAAACTGCATTGAAACGTTCTAGATTTTAGAGTCTCCATACCCCAAATCAATAACTACAGGAAACGGATATTAAACTGTAAAAGGTGATTAAGATTAGAAGATGAGTCTGGTTATTGATCCTGCTTCCTGTTTTAAAAGTCTTTTCATTTATTTGAGCTTTCTTCTCTCCCTGAAGTGTGAGTGTCACTTCCTGTAGGATCACTGATCACAAGGAACTAATTATCAGCAGTAACTGAACAGATCAGATGCTGAACAAAATACACAAACATGATTAAATAAATACGTCACTAATAAGAAAAGACACAGTAATAATAATAATGAAGATGAATTCAAGTTAAATAACATGAAATAAGATTACAGAAGAAATACAGATCATTTCATCACCGCTGCTTTTACTGTGACAGTCTGGCAGCGGAAGTGACGGTCCGGGACCTGGCCTGGCCGTGGTCCTCAGTCTGAGAGTCGCTCAGCAGGAAGCATCATGTTCAGCCGGGAGGTCCTGTGGGCCACCAGCTTCCTGTGCAGCAGCGGAGGAGCCATGCAGCGGCTGCAGCTGCACCGGAAGCTGCTGCAGCGCTGCAACATCACCGAAGAAGAGTTCCTCTTCATCATCCAGCGGTGCCCTCGCTTTCTGCTGGTCCACGGCCCGGAGGGGGCAGGCGGGGAGCGGCAGGAGGTAGTGGCCAAAACCTCCCTGCGGCTGTGCAGCAAGTACGGCCGGGAGGAGTGTTCCGGACCCGGACACTGTGAGCAGCTGCACCTCTGCAAGTTCTTCATCTACGGAAACTGCAGGTTCGGCAAGGGCAGGTGAGCCGCGTGCACGCGCCCAGGTGTGTCAGTGTCGCAGTCAGAAAACAAAAGTTCGTCCCAAAATACCGGATTTGATCCTGATGCTGACGTCAGCCTCGGTGACCTGCAGCGGACGGTTCTGTCACAGTTCTCTGCTTTTATTAAACGTGTTTTTATCTTTCTGAATGCGGACTACTTGTTCCCTCCGCCGCGGAGTGATACGGACGTCCTGCCTGAAGAGGAACGAAAGTTAAGGAAACAGAAAGTGAAGCTGCACATGATCCTTCATCTCTCATCAATAACTCAAATATTCCTCAGTCTGACGTTAAACTCGTGAAGGACGCTGGTGACGACATCATGACAACACCTGTTGTCACGGTGACGTCATTAACAGCTGATCAGGCTGATCGATTTACAGAGAAATGAAACTTAAACTCGATGACTTTAATAGATTGTAAAATGAACACTTTTATCAATTGCAATAAATATTGTTAAAGATCTGAACATTATTGATCACATTTAAATTGATGTTTATCAGCAGCACTGATCAGATTTCACTGACCCACCCTGAACCCTGGTCTGTCTGGATTCTGACTATTGACTCGTTAACGTTGCTGTCGTTTGCAGGAAGTTGTGTAAATTCTCGCACGACATTCGTTCAGATCATAACTATCGATTACTGAGAGAGTGCACGCTGCACGAGCTCAACGAGGACCAGCTGTTCGTGCTGCTGCTGCAGAACGACCACACGCTGCTGCCACAGGTGACACACACACTGACCCAGAGCCTGGTTCTGGTTCTGGTTCTGGTTCTGCTCGAGGTTTCTGCCTGTTAAAGGCAGTGTTTCCTTGCCACTGTCTCCTAGTGCTGCTCCTGGTGGAAATGTTGGGTCTATACATATACAGTTGGTTTAGACTTGCTCTATATTAACAAGTGCTATGAGATAACTCTGTTATGATATAGAGCTATAGAAATAAAACTGAATTGAATTGATAAAGAAGCTTATTGTGTTAGTTTGAGGAAAATAGATCTGTTATTTCCCTTCCTGCATGTTACACAGTATTTGCATTTTTACTTTTAGTTTTAGACTTGACATAAATGTTGGAGAATTTCACTTACAGAGGAAATTCCAAATCAAATATAACATAAAAATGCAGGACATAATCATATATGGCCATTTGTTCTGGCTTATTTCCACATTTATCTAATTAAAACTATTTTTTATAGCATATTATAATGATGAAACATCATTTGAAATTCACATAATGTTGAAGCCTGCATTCTCAGTAATTTATTGTATTTAAGAATCACAATATAGGAAATATAAAACTTCCTTGCCATACTGACAGTGAGTTATTGCTGATTGTGGTGCGGACTTACTGTATGTCAGTTGCGTTTGCAGATCTGGGTCCAACACATAGCAGTTGTCAAACCTGCTATAGCAGAGCAGGAGGTCTTTCAGATTGGCAAAACTGCACCTTTCTGAAAGGCACCTTAGTAGCTTAAACAAATAGAAACGTACATGTTAACACTGTTTGACCCGAGTCAGTTTGATTAGAAGGAGGCCTCCTGTCAGTTCAACTAAATCAAACCAAAAAACAAATTTACACAACATGACACTGATTCGGTGCAGATCGCATGCTTCCTGAAACAGAATATTACCTTTGAAAGCGCTGATGAAGCTCTTTTTCCCCCACGAAATAAGCACTCTTTTGATGAAGACGAATCCACACGCCAACGTCCAAGCAGAATCTTGTTTATTCGTGTACTATATACGGGAGCTGGAAACAAGCCATATCAGCAACTGGTGGCAACGTGGGCTGTTTTACTATGCATACTTAAAATACATGACTGAGTCTGAGGTTAATTCAAGTGTCGCTGCTGTTTTCAAACACTGAGAACTGGAACTAGGAAGCTCTGTTGAAAAGAAAGCAAGCTTTTGTTTGTATCCAGCACGTAGGATGAACAGCTGTGCAGTCTACAGTACGTCAGTGCTCATTTGGAAAAACATTTGTTTAATAATCTTCTGATTAAAGTCTTTGAGTCTGTCTTTGAGTCTTGAGTCTGTTTCACCCCTCCCTGCTCTGCGTCCAGGTCGGCTGTATGTTTGTGAAGATCTCGCAGCCCAACAAACGGGCAGAGACGCTGGTGTTCTCCAAACACGCCGTCATCTCCCTGAGAGACGACAAGCTCTGCCTCATGTTCAGGGTGGGCGACCTTCGGAGCTCCCACATCGTAGGGGCCAACATGAGGGCCAAGCTCATCAAGTCCAAGCAGACTCAGGAGGGTGAGGCTATTAGATAAGACAATCAATGATAGCATTGGTACATTTTTTTACTCACCGCCAAAACTAACGAGACTGCTATGATGACTACTGCAACAACAACGTCTACAGCACGTACAGTTAATGCTCTTTCCTCACCTCCCATTTTTATTGCCTCCTGCAGGTGAGTTCATCCCGCTGGACCAGACAGACATCAGCGTGGGCTTCGAGACGGGCGATGATCGCCTCTTCCTGGTCTCGCCGCTGGTGATCTCGCATGAGATTGACTCGCATTCACCCTTCTGGGACATGTCGCAGGCCCAGCTGGAGAAGGAGGACTTTGAGATCGTGGTCATCCTGGAGGGAATGGTGGAGGCAACCGGTGAGGAAAGGGTTCAAATATATATGGGTACAGGCCAAATGTTACCATTAACAATATTTTATCACTCAGGGGTTTTATTTGTTGTAGTGAATTTTGTGATTTAAAATTCTGAAAATGTTGTAAAATATTACAACGTAGCAGCGTTGTATTGTATGGGAAATAATACCTTGCAATTTAATTTGACTGTAAAGTTCTAAAGGCCTCTGTGTCGTAAATGCCTGTTTGGCTGCAACTACAGGAATTGAGCATTAGGAAATTAATCTTGTAGATGCATACGACTGATATTACAGTAATAACATCACTGTTTTACAGAAAGCAAACCCTGTTCAAAAGTGCCCATTAGAAAATGAAATTCCCCTTCCAGGATGTTGGAGGTTAGATCTGCAATTCCTTTGTCTGAGAGCTCTCCGTCTCTTCTCAGTCTTTCAGGAAGCTTTTAGAGCCTTGTGATGTTGTGATTACAGGGAAATATACGTTTAAATTTAGATGTCAGCATATAAGTGAATGTGTTATGTAACGGGGAACAAGCGAGTGATCTTCAGAGGACATGTGGATGTTTTTGTGTTCTCATGTATGATCTCATCGCTTATTAGCAGTCAGAGCGGCCGTCCACAACCGTATCCATCCCATCAGCCGGTGTGTGTCAGTGAACACTCATCTGCCCTTGAGCAAGGCACTGACGCCTCACGGACTAACTGACTGTTAGCCCCACTTGATAAATCATCATATAAACGCCTAAAAATGTGAATGTGTCGTGTTGCACTTACAGACGTTTGCTGTGGCTCGAACCCGTTTCATTTCTCAAGCCTGAAACTCACAACAGCCTCAAGAGGGACATTTTCTTTACTATATTTATCAAAACTATAAGAGGTCTGGATTTACGCAATACTGAATTGGAAAATCACTCACAGCGGCTGTAACGTCTGCTCATAGATCCCCTCAGATGTTTATGGTTGCATTTCTTGTCATTGGCTGCACTGACTTGTACTTACTGTCTGAAAACTCCAAACAGGTATAAACAGCGTAGCCAGTTACACGCACGCTGAACAGATTTCGACGGGCTGTGTTCATCTCTCTTCCTTCACCCCCTTCACACATTGCCTTATGTCCAGATCATTCTGAGAGGATAATATATTCAACTGTTTCTCTGTGTTTGGCAGGAATCCAGTGTATCAGAGCTACTCATGATGCGTCCCCATGTGATAAAAGGGTGGCGTCTCTGCCTCCCCCAAATATTGATTCCTGTAGTCAGAGTGCTGTGGAGAGTTGCAGAGAAGCAGCCGACAGTCATAGCTCGGCTGCAGATGATATTCATATAAAGACAGCTAGCCAATTAAATTGATTGAGACTAAATGGGTAAATGAATGATTTCTGCCTGTTTTAGGTGCGGCGCTCAGATTTGCTCCTAGTTATTTCCTCTGATGTTGGGAGACACAAGTGTGTGCGCTCACCCGCACGCTCGTGTTTGTGTGTGCAGGGATGACGTGCCAGGCGAGGAGCTCCTATCTAGCGGAGGAGGTGTGCTGGGGTCACAGGTTCAGCCCAATGATGTTGCTGGCAGAGGGCTTCTTTGACATCGACTACGGAGCCTTTCATCACACGTTTGAGGTGAGATCTTTGGAAGCTGGGGCAATAAGGGCTAGTACAGGGCTGCTTGATTTGGTGAGCTGGGTGAGACAAACCTAACAGAGCAGCCAAGGACTTGTGTTACAAATGTTGCCATGAGGCATTTTTAAGGAAAATCAGCAGCGTCGTCACAGTGGAGTTTGGTAGCAGAAAATGCAATTTAAAACGTTAATAAATGTCAAACTTTGGTGTCAATCTCTTTTTTTTTTTATCAGTTCAGCAATTTATCGCAAGAGGCACACAAACCAGTTCTTCCACTGCCGGCAGACAAGAATGTAACTGAAAGTGTTTGACTGAGGAACAGTGGAACAACTCTTGCTGTTATCACTATTCCTGTCTCCACCTACATGTATAACCAACAGCTGAATTCTCACACTTGTTCTCTTGGGGTTGTTGAAAAGCATGCTGGGCAATGCAGGAACTAACTTAGGAACGGTTTTTTTTTCACGTTTATTTTGGTAGTGACAAGCACAAACATGCACCGATGCCGCACACACACCTAAGCTCTGTTAACCTGTGCCAAGATTATTTTAGATTTAGTAGATTATTTTACAATTTTAGAAACAGGCGAGGCAGGTGCAGGAGAAAAAAGGTATACTTGATCGAGTAAATTACAACATTTACAGGAAAGGTTTGACATTTTTCGGAAATACATTTGCTCCCTTTCCTGCTGAGACTGAGGTCTGTCAAATATGAAGCTACCACCGGCAGCTGGTTAGCCTAGCTTAGCATAAAGGGTGGAAACAAGGTCAAAGGTAACACAATCCACCAACGGGTGCAGTGAGTTCCTGAAGTCGACGCTGCTCGCGTGGCGAATAAATAAAACCACAATGTGTCGTTGCTTTTACACTTGGGTTTCTGCCCGATCAAACAAACGGGATAACATGTTAATGAGTGAGCTTTAGAGGTGTTGCTAGGCGCAATGTCGTTACCTTTAGACAGAGCCAGGCTAGCTAGATTCCAATGTTTCCAGTGCTTGTGCTAAGCTAAGCTAATCGACTGCTAACTTTCAGCAGGAAAGCCAATAAACGTATTTCCTAAAATCTAGAGCTATTTCTTTAAGTCAAATATAAGCTTAGGAATGGGCAATGCTGACATCTTCGTCAGGTGAGTTGACCAGCTCTCATGTTTCCCCTCCCCTCAAGGTGGACACGCCCTCCTGCTCAGCTCGAGAGCTCTCATTGGCTGCAGCCAGGCTCGACGCTCACCTCTACTGGTCCATCTCCAGCAGGCTGGACGAAGAGCCAACCCTGACCAACCAGGCGGCCAAGCAGCCGGACAGCGGCTCGGCCAGCAGCAAAGGAGGAGAGCCGACCTTCATCGTTGGAGAGATGACTGACATCCAGGAGCAAACAGGACCGGGCGAGCTGAACGGCAGCGTCGCCACCGATCAATCCGAATCAGAGGCCTAGAACAGAGAATGTTTACAAAGACCTTCAGTATATCACCACAATTAGTGTTTGTAGATCTTTTCTTTCAAGGCAAATGAGTAGTTTCATTAGGTTCAGTTCTACACTATATGCCATATCTTATGTTGTCATATGACAGTTTATTTCTTGATATATTTGTCTTTTATTTCTATGTTGATCTCTGTTACAAGTGAGTACTGTATGTGCGATATCTCTTTTCAATCTGTTGTGTTGGCTCCAGTCACCCTTGCCTATATCTATATTTAAATGACAATACTATGCTTTAGGTGGGGTCAGTAATACAATAGTACATCCTGTGGACCGAGGCAGAATGTCAAACAGATAGAGGTATTTTGTCTTGTTGGGCAAAAAGGGGACATGGTGGTTGTTTGTGCACATTGTGGGATTGTTCACATTTAAAATAGGCACAGTGCATAGATGCTTTATTTTCACCTGTGCATGAATATCACTAGATGGTATTAAGGTATAGACTGAAATTGTTGTAAGCTCAAATTTCTTTAGATGCAAAGATTATTCTACGATTTAATATATATCAATCAGGTGTTAACAGATTGGGAAAGTAACACCAGCCCACAGCCGCTGGTATATTTGTCTGCTCTGCTAGAAACTTCATTTGGCAACAAACTATCATTTGGTGTAAGAAAAATGTTTTAAGAATGGATTTGGATGAAGTGGCCAGTGAACTGTGGCGAGTGGACAACAAAGATGGTTTCCTGCACTGGGTGTAAACAATTTCGCATCTTCTGGAGGCACCGAGTCTTATGTTTGTTAAATACTAACTTCACTCCAGGCTGAAAAATCAGTGTTTTGCCGCCTTCTCTGGTTGAAACTTTCAAGCCTGCTTGACCTCTGACCCCGCACCACTGTTGGGCGCAGTTGGCTGTGGTCACAAATATGCTCCGCGGCACCTGTAACCGCACCCAGCAGTGATGTCGCCGGGTCCTGGAGTACATCACTGCAGCAAGGTGAGAAGTTAAACCACTGGCAATCAGCAAATCTGCAGGTTTTCTCGGAGTGTTAAGTTGCTCTTTAATAACGCAAACTGCCGACGTTGCTAATTGCACTCACATGCTGGTGAATAGGGCATCTATCCAAAACCTTTACCATAGAAACAGGCTAACACTTGAGTGTGTCTGTGGCTTCGTCTCACATACTGTACGACGTGTGTAGCACAAGCGTCATCTGTCTTTCGTCCCCCAGCCAAGTAGAAGTTCAAAGCACAACAGTGTCCTGCTCAGTTCGCCCCAAACTCCTGCTTCTGCTGCTGTGTATATATGTGACCATTTTTACTGGATGTTTTTAATATGTAATATAACACATCAATTAGAAATAAAAAAGTGCAGTATATTCCAGACCGACTGTCTCAGATTGTGTGATGTTCTGCGGAGCGGCTACATGCTAAAGCTTTGAAACCGCTTCAGGAATATAACTTCAGCTGAGCTGAGAGAGACCACACTTGTGCAATTCAAAGATTTGTACTTGGTTCTGAAAATAGGCTCAGTCCTAAGTTATATCACAAAACATGGACTACTTAACTTAAATGTAACATACAGTAAAATACAGTTGTCTGGTCATTCTCTTAGACTACTTCAATACTGCAGTTTAGCAATATTAAATCACTGTTGGAATGTAACTAAGTACATTTTCTCAAGCACTGCACTTGAGTACAATTTCAAGGCACATACTCTTGAGTATTTCCATTTTATGCCACTATTGTTCTACCTCGTCATAAATAATAATATTGTACTTTTTACTCCACCACATTAATTTGAAAGCTATATTTACTAGTTACTTTGCAGATTAAGATTTTACACCAATAAGATAATGACTATTTTATAAAATATGATGAAGTGTTACAGATTAATCTACTAAACTAAAGTAGTTAAAATTAGCTTCTGCATCCACCAGCTACAACATTAAAATTCTGCTCAGATATTACTGCAGCCATAATAATAATAATGATATATGAATAATATGATAAATATACAATCACAGGGGGTATTTTTGTAATGGGGTATTTATACATTATACATACAAATACAAAGTATTTATTTATACTTCTTCCACCACTGTATAAAATACATAAAATCAATAATTGGTGGAGTTTCTACTTTATGTTGTATACAGCTTCTATGTAAAGCTGGGCAGCAACCATATTTTAAAAGCTGATCATGTTTTACATGTAACATCTAAATATGACTATTAACTAGTAGCTAAAGCTGTAAAATCAATGTACAAAGTAAGTACAAATATAAAGAAGCATAAAATGTAAAATACTCAAAACAAAATACAAGTACCTCAGAATTGTATTTGAGTACATTTACTTAGTTACTTTGCACCATTGGTGTTAGCTCCATTTATCGAGAAAAAAACACATTTATGATTTATCTCTTGATCTACTGATAATTTGCTCAGGTTGCCTCACTGCATTTAAAAATCCCCACCAGTTTTTGTTCTCATTTTGTACTGATTCCACGATTCTATTTGACTACGGCCCCCATTGAACTTGTTATGTAAAGCCCCACAGTTCTATGCGTCTCATTATACATTTCAGGCTGGATTTCAGCAGCAGAAGTCAACATATTGGGTTACCAGGCAGAATCTTGGCTTTGACAAATGTGAATGTCTTTCTCTGCCTTGGCTGCTAGATGGCGATAAAGATCCCATACTTCTTCCTCCAGCCAGTTACACAGCCCTATTGGTGTGCGCTGAGATAGGGTCCCCATCTCAGCTGTCTCCTAGGCAACCGGGGCTGGGGACAGGGAGAGGGCAGAGTGTGTGTGTGTGTTTGTGTGAACGTGTGCTTGAACTGGTCATTCACAACTGATGGGATAGTTTATGAGGATTGTAAGAGAGTTGACTTGACGTTGCAGTTTGATATTTGTGTAAGAATGGATGATGATGATGATGATGATGATGATGATGATGATGATGATGCACAGCAGTGACCTTCAGGTGGGAAAGAACAAATGCCCTTGACATTGAAAAATAAATCATGAAGGATTCTGACATGTTTTCATATTTTCTTTTACCTACCACGAGAAAGCATACATCACATAGAAATCTGAGATTTAGGATCTAAATAAGTAATTTTTTGGACTTTTCTGTTCACTAAAAAAGGACAAAACAGGACAGGCTGAAGCATCAAAGTGTGTTGTCCGAAACTTTGTGGAGAGATACAGTTAGACCTCAATATCATGCTGGAAACATACGGCTTCAGCAGATATGACGTTCCTCTCAGCTTTCACCTCGAGCCGTATGAGATGTCATAGCCATTTTGTTTGGGAGTGAAAGGCTAAGTGCAAGTTTAATAGTTTCCAGTGATTTTCAGCTCGCCCCAGAGTTGAACCCCACGTGCCATTTATAAGTTCTAATTATGATTTTAATGAGAGGCTGTTTTGCATGATCCCCGCTGAGCCGAAATCAATGTGCCTCTTCATGGAAGGAAGTCATGACAGTCTTGTTTCAGTCTAGGCAGACAGCGAAAGGAGGAGAGGAACCTTTTCAAAAATAGAAGCAATAAAATATTACATACAACACACTGGCCACCAGTTTCTCCAAGCCAAATAGAACATTTTAATCATTGAAACATTAGCCTTTTAAACTTGTTTTTGGAGCGCATCTGATCTTAAAGAATACATAAATGATCTCCATATGCAATAAAATGCAAATGCTGTGCATTAATAGTTTAAAATATTGGGCCATCATTGTGTAGTGATATTACAGTCGTGTATGAACAGGTAAAGCCTTATAACAATCTGCTTTATGGCTGTTAGTGGAAAACACTGTTGGTTAAAGCTGCTCTAATATTTCTATGTTAACGGTAGATCAAAAGACTATGTGTAATGTGAAAGGGATCACTCATACTGATGTACACATCTGAATTCCCTCAGCTCTATGCAGCGTTTTAGCATCATTTAGCAAAATCTTTTTGGTTTTACTGCATTAATGAACTGTTCTGCTTCCCTCTCACTGCTCTCATAAGTGTTGTTTCCAGCTGCAGCAGGCGGCTGTTTGCAGCAAAGAAGGTCAGATAAATCCACCGTACCTGTCCAGCACATAACAACTGGCAAAGTCAGCGGCTAGGTGCTGAGCATATAAGGGAGCATTTAGCAGCTGGAGAACCAGATATTTCCCTCATGTGTTGGTGGAGACCAAAACAGAGCTAAAAGGAGACACCAGAAACACAACTCTAAATACTAATGTTGCTCCGTGTCTGCTGGATGCTGCTTTCGAACACAGGGAACTGTGTTCATACTCAGTTGTGGGAATTAACTCATGTAATAGTGACTTGTGTTGTAGCAAAAAATCGCTCACAGATCACAGTACTGGACTGATTATTTTTTCCTGCCGCCAACCTTCTTCAAGTGTCCAAGAACGTTGTCAGACCTTTCTTCCTTCTGAACCACTGATGGGGGGAAACCACGCAGCAACACCTCCTGTATGTGTGAGATATTCACCTCCGGGTAACAGCTGCTCTAAGAATAAGCACACTTTTTCAGTCAATGTATGGAATCTGAAGCCAGAAAGTCCTCAACGTCTCAAACCGTATTTTTCCAAGAGGTGTAAACAGAAGCACAGTCTTTAGTCACCGTCTGATTCTAGAAAAGGCCTCCTCACTTCCACAGTTGTCTTGTAAAGCGCTTTTTCCTTCACATGTCTACAAGCCCTTTAGTCGATTACTTTAAAAGCAGTAAATTATGAGCAAAGGCCTCCACTCAGTAAAAGTCAGCCAGCCAATGTGAAGTAGAGCAGAGCTGATACGGATGTTGGACCACCCACTGCAGCATGCAGCGGGCTACACGGCGGGCCGTGGAAATGGCAAAGTACTTTGTTCGTCTGCCAAATGACACCATTCTATATCACACTGCCACAGCAGGCAGATTTAAACCACAGACTATTTATAAGTACATCTCAAGACCACATTCTGTCACGACTCCGCCTGGAGCCGGTGTAAAGGAGACTGAGATCAAACCCTGATCAGAGTACAGCAGGACCTTACACGACATCAATGCAGTCTGCTGAAGAAGATCGAGCCATGAGCAACAATAAAAGGATCAGCTTTGTGTTTCTGTGAATGCAGAAATAAGTTGCAGCGCAAGACCAAGACACATCACCCAAAAACATGATCACAAGTGAACAAATCCGTATTAAACACATGTTCAAGAATGCTGAAGGGTAAAATTAGATTAGTGCTAAACGAGCTGCTAATTAATAATTCAGTGTTTCTCAGGTGCAGTATTCAGCTAATACTGACCCTCCCTGGGCTCCGACCAGAGTCTGACCTTCGCAAGTCGCACTAAAAGAGAAGCACTCGAGTACTATAAGGTACACAAGCAACCACTAAATGACATACGTTGCCATAGAGATGGGTTTTGCTGGCAGTTCCTTGACAGTATGGCAGGATGCAGGAGAAGAGCTGATACAGTGGTCTGTATTCAGCAGGTATTCCTGGCTGCTGGCATTTAAAATGACCAGACATCCAACACAAGGCCGGAGCGCTGAGTGCTGTAATTTAGATTTTCTAAAACTAGCTGAGACAGAGTGAAATGCGTTGAGGTCTAACACTATGTGGATTGTAGTTTTATACATCGATTCTTATGTCATATATATATATATATATATATATATATGGAGCACTGACACTACTACAAACAGGTGTTCAGTCAGGCATAAAGAGGCTGAATGGAAACTCTGTGTTTCGGTGTATGAGATAGAAATGTGAGCTTTCTTTTCTACGTGTGTAGTTGATATTGCGTGTGTATTAGTAGCAGCTGTGAAAGATGTACGTGCACATGCTCTGTTCGACGATATACAATAAAACAAAACACATTGTGCCATATTTGAACTACAGATGCAGTTATTTATTTTAAACAGAGTGTGGACTCTGTACAACGTCAAGTTCAAATTTAGGGGGAACAAGTCATTGGAAATCTAATGAAGGACCCCAAACAGGTTTTAGAACGACTAACTATAACGCTTATTGTTTTTGCTCAGGAATAGATTGGCTTGTGTGAACCTGTGATCTTCCACTTAACACTTGAAATGCCAACAGATTATTATGGTTCAGGACGCCATCAGCTGAAGCGCATAAACACATTTGATGACACTGATTTGCACAAAATGTAGATTCTGAAGTCACAGAGGTCATCTTTAAAAGGCTGATCATTCAAATAAAACACAATTGTTTAAGTACCGGACGCCTTGGTTACGTCTTGTATTGGATTTAACATATATATGTGGTGCTGACTGAGCAGATCTCCCAAGTTTCTGAGTAGCACCTGGGAATTTGTTGCTGATTCTAAAGATGATGATTGATTCAAACTGCGGGACGTCCTGCGCATGGAAGATGAATCTTGACCTCTGGATCAGTAAAAAGGTTCCACTCACTTACCAGCTTTTGCAGAGCTTTAAACTACAAACTACATCTTCATCAGTGAAGGTTTGCTGAAAAGGTCACAAAAAAGCAAAGAAATCACAGTTATCACCTACGTATATTGACACTCCTGTCACTCCTGGAGTAAGGGAACCATTTGCTGCATTCTGCAGTTGGTAAACGGTGGTAAAAAGGTTTTTGGGTGTAGGAAATCCAACAAGTTAACTACGTGGATGTTTCCACTGGCACTTGCACTGGTTTGTGCTTTTGTTTGTTTTTTTACACATTTCTGTCTTAGCGACAGTAACTGGACCGGAGGCATAATCTGCACTGGATTGAATGAACAGTCCTCCATCCTGGAGCAGAGCTTCTAAAGTGGACATTCGACACTCTCAAGCAGAGAGAAGTAACTGAGATCATGTTCGAGCTACGAGAAAGATAGCGTAGCTGTTGGATGTGTGCCGTTAAGCTTGATGTGTGAAAATGGTGTGAAATGCCTTCCAAGTCCATCCAGCCCAGTCAGGCTGATAGTAGCAGACTGTCGTCCTTGGCACAAATGTGAGCCAGCTCCGGCCCATGTAGTCATATCAGTCTGGTAACCTGGTGTCCTGCAATAAGGGCTGTATTGGGTCAAGGCATTTTGAATGCTTGTGATCACTTGATCATTTAACTTCATTCTTAACAGATTTAATTTGCTTTGTCAACCAGGACAAAAGCAACCAACGGAGCCAACCGTCACACGTTTTCTGTTTTTGTGTTTCACTTCACCCGATGGACAGATGGATGAAGTAACATCCAGTTATTCATAAATCCACTGAGGGTCCCAATCTCTTGTTGAACTGCTCGGTGGCTGACTGGCCTTTCGGCACCAGTTGCACTGCTCGGCTCCCAGATGTGGATGCATGTCAACGGCTCACGTGCCGCCTCCTTTCTGCAGGGAGCCCTGGGTCGGGCTTCAACACTTTGTCACCCGGGAGTGGATCTTTGGGATGAGCGCGTTGACCTGCCACTCTTCCGAGCGAGGGATCCCTCAGATGTGCAGCATGTCACAGTTGGCACAGGAAGGCCTGAGCCCAGCACATTTAATTAGCCAAGCTGTCTTTGCATTGGATGGGAGGGGTGGGACACACACACACAGTGACGAGTCATCGCCATCACCAAGGGCGCGGTGCTGCTCACTGCCAGAGTGCACATCTGAAACTCAACAGGATGGCAAAGGCACAAGTGGGAGTTTATAGACGTGGAGTTTTTAACGGAGAGTCGGTTGGAACAATGCAGCAAAAATGAGCGCCAGCGGTGACTTGTAGAAATGCGCGAGGTGCTGCTGTCAGGTTTTAACCTGCAGAACATCTGCAAGACACAAGGACACACACACACACACACACACACACACACACACACACACACACACACACACACACACACACTGCTTCACACGTGTGCAGCTATCATTCAAGTCAGTGATCCAGACTGGATGGAGAAGAGAATGACTGTTGCTATGAAAAAGAAAAAACAGCAAAGTTAGGAGACAGTTTGGAAGAAACCATTGTGACATCCCTCCGTGTGGCTGCCTGCGTGGAGGAGCCCACCCCACCTCAGCTGTAGTGAGGAGCCCAGTCCAGGCAGCCAGCAACCAGCGCGTCTCCGCCTGCCAATAGGATGCTCGGCTCAGGCTCCCTGCTCTCAGTCTCAGCAGCTGAAGCTGCGACGGCCGCCAAGCATCTTCCCAGGTATGCGTCTCTCTGCCGCTACGCCCTTATTCGCAGTTTTTTGGGTTATTTTTTGCAACGCTATGGCATCTTGCTGCATGTTCCCCCCCCCCCGCACACATCTGCCGACACGGGCTCATTTCTAGGGAGGGGTTTGCTGTGTCCCCCCCCCCGCAGCCTCCACGGCAGCGCAGGGCAGCGGGGTCTTTGGGTAAAACGCTCACAAGTCAGCGAAGACGCATCTTCTGCAAAAGCCTGCTCGTCCGCCGCGGCAGCTCGCGGCGTTTCGCCCTTCGACAGATCTGCGCCGAGGCGGGGAGCCGCTCTGCGCCGCGCCGCGCTGCGCCGCGCTGCGTGCGGCTCTTGGGCAGAATGTGCAACGAGGTTATGATTCGGCCAAACGGATTTCGTCCAAAATTTGACCGCTGACTATATATTCAACTTGCAGCCGGTGCAGGTAGAGGGCTTTTCTTCCCCCCCACCTCCCGGTAGGAGCTGCACTTGCGGCACCGGGCGGAGCAGGTAGTCTGAGCGGATTACAGGAATCATTTCATAGCTGTCAGCTTCATGTAGGCTGCTCCACATCACACTGCAGCAGTAGGTCACATATCCTACTACAGCGATATATTATTTAAAGCTGTGTGTTGTGATGCAACGGATCTGTTTCAAATCATTATTCATTCATACAGTGAGTTATCATCCGGGGGGGGGGACGGCGAGGAAGATGTTTTTCAGAGGACCAGGTGGACTTAGTTAAAGTGCTGTCGATTATAAAGGTGCTGAACGTGAGCTTGAAATGAGTTTGCATGAGCAGGTAATTCTTATTGTTGTAGTGATCAGCCCGGTCCGTGGCTCCTTCCCTGTCACTAGGTAGGATGTAGGTACACTCCTCCCTTAGCAGTCAGGGTGGTGCTGCCTGCTGGTGCTGATGTGTTACAGTGGCCACTACCTGTGTATGCAGCCTGCAAGGCCTGGCTGTTCACGGAGGAGGGGGGCCCTCCCTCCCTGCCTCGGCTCCAGGAGGGTGGTGGCCAACACAACTACATTTCTCAAAGTTTAAAGTACATTTGGACTCAACCTCAAAGTTGAAGTTGTGTTTTTAGAAATGCATCAATGAAAGCTGATGATCCGTGTTTCCAACAGCAGGAGAAGGACTCACCTCTTAACAGCAGCAATTATCAGCTGATGAACTGAACCTCAGCAGCAACTTTTGCAGCAGCTGACCTTATTGTTAGTTTTCCTCACACACAAAATGATATCGGCCAGCGTATCAATATTGTGCATGTAAAAAATCAGGCTGTGTTGTAATTGTTAATGGTACTTTTGTTGTTGCTATGCAAAAAAAAAAAAAAAAGCCGTGACCTTGTCAAAAAGGGCCACTGTGTCTGGTTTGCTCTGGTTCTGCCTGATAAAGCTCTGCGTTAAAGGAAGCTTCTTTTCTACGCGAGTCCATCTTCACTGGTCATGACTGCTCTTGGATTTGACTAATTCAAGAAGCCCTTGAGTTGATTTCTGCTGCATTCACCACCTAGTCGCTCCACTTGACGAGCCGGGAATAGTTGGAGGACTTATACACCAGAAGCCCTGATTTCTACATGCTGATTTTTAATGTCTGCTCAGGCTTGTGTTGTCAATGAAGTTACACTTCATAAACCGACTAATCCATTTTCACATGTGTTGTCCTTGAAGACATGGTCACACAGAATGTGCTGCTTTCCACTGAGCCTTTTACACCTGTATAGTATTAATTATCTCCAGGCTGTATGTAAAGTGTTGCAGAGAATAATGCAGCCTGAAAGAAGCTCCCAGGCCGGGGGGCAACTCCTAACTGCCAAGTGGGCAAAGTTATGGAGTGAGAAATGTTAAGGTCACCTTAAGGTCAAAAGTGAATTTTTCCAAATCATTTGAACGAAATTGTCCTTTATGTAATCATTATTTCTCATCATTGATATAAATGTAGCAAAAAACAAAAAGGACTTACTGACAGAATTCTTGGTTCAGGTTTACTTGTTTTGGACCTGTTTCCTACGCAGCTGCAACAATTAGTCGCTCAAAAGAAAATGAATCAGCACCTATTCATGTGACAGTTCCTGTCTTTTCAATGCAAAAATGCCAAACATCAGGTGGGTTTTCTGCTTGTCTTCATCATATGTGATAACAAATGAAACGTGCAGCTGTTTTTATACTGTTGGTCGACCAGTCGGATGTCACTTTGGGCCCCGGGAAGTTGTGATGGGCATTTTTCCCTACTTTGTTTTTATACATGTCTTATACTACATGGTGAATCGTTAAAAATAATCAGCAGATTAAATCATAATGAAATTAACCATTAGTTGCAGTAACTATTAATAGTAACAGAAGATGTACATTTAATACATTATTTTTATAATGTCACATCAGCATTTATTAATTCCAGTAAAAAGACAACAAATAAACTGTGAATTATGAAGTGCGTAGAAGAGAACAGCAAATTCCTTTTCAATAGATTTGAGGTAAGTCGAGGGACAGAAGTGTCATATAAGCTTATTTAAATGTGTTGTTAAGATCACACAACAATATGAAACTAATGCTTTTTGTTCATTCACTGCGACAGCAGGTACTCTGCCCTGGAGTTTACTGCAGTACTGTGAAATGTTTTCAGTCTGTCTTATCTTTGATATTAGATATGAATCTGTTTGTGTATCTTTGGATGGTCACATTCAAATACATCTTAGTCCTGTCACATGACCTCCATCCCTGAGTTATACAGTGATCTATAAGTGACAAAAGGACTGGAGTTTCAGTTAAAATGAATAAATAAAAGTGTTTGCTATTAAGACTTTTAGCAACGCATCACTAACTTTATTCTAACGCTCATGTCTTTGAATCAACATCGTACTTGTTCTTTAGGTGACACCTTCATATAATGGAAAATGAAAAGTGAGCCACTATTCAAGCCCAAACATGATTAGCCAAAATACTAATGTGTGCAAAGCCTCTGATCACGGTGTTACTGTTTTATAAGCAGGACTGACTGTTATCGCTGCTAATTAATAAATCAGACAAGCAGGGCTGCTTTTTACATTCACATGCACAGACAAGTGAACAGCAGCAGAGGAATAAACTTCACATAAAACTTTTAGTCGGTGTCCAAGTTGTTGTTGTTTTTTTTATATTTAGAGCTCATTTTTCAAGCAAAAATGTTTGTAATATTAGTGTCCCGGGTTCCCGCTTCTTTGAGTATTTGCTGCTTTTCTGTTCTTTTGTGATTTTACACTGAATATCTTTGTGTTTTGGACTGAAACAAACAATTTGATGGCATTACCTTGGGCTTTAGGAACTTGAGATGGGCGTTTTTCACTGTTTTCTGACATTTCACAGACCAAACAATTAGCCTGTTAACTACCACAATAATTAGCAGATTCATCATTAATTGCGGTGCTGATTGTATTCTAATGATTCAGTGCTGGCGGTTGTTGCAATCTGCTTCAGAAGTGTTGGAAACCTAGAAAATACTTTGGTCACATTGTTGTTGAGCAGACTTATTCATGCCCATATCCGGTGCCTGGAAAGCTTCGGTTTACAAAGTCACAGATTAAATTAGGAAATAAATACAACATGATCAGCCATCAGAATATATTTATACAGTGGTTAAATGTTTTATTTTTTTCATTCAGATGAATTAAATGGTGAATATACACATTTATAAAAGTAAGGGTCATGTTACAATATGACATGAAATCTGAAATCTGTTGCATGAGATAGTTTCAGTTCTTTTTACACTTATATGTCGTCTTCATTTTAGACTTTTTGTCAACTCTGCAGGTTAGACTTCAACTTTGAACTGGATTTTATGATTCAGGAGCTGAATTACTTTAATTACATGTAATAAATATACCATATTTTTTCTTGATGCCATTACAACAGAAGAAATACATGCAACTTCCGAACTTACACCATGCACGGTGACACACACCACAGAGACAAAGGGCACTATGCATTATGTACAATAATATACTGTATATTGAATAATCCATTTTCTCTGTGTCTGTGCATCCAGAATGGTTGCAGCTGTATTAAGTTACCAGAACAGCAAATATACAGTGCAAACTCTACTGGAGGAGATTACTTTCAGAGTATCTGACACAGACTGTTAATATGGTGAGATATTTAATCTCTTCTCTTTACAAGAATTACTTTGAAGTTTCTGTTAACATACGCGGTGTGTTAGAAGTAGGGTGTCTGGAGAACAATGACAGTGATTGTATTGACTGATGACAAATGTTCCATCTAGAAGCTGCTTTTGTTGAGGTTAAATCACATTTTCCACTGTCTTTATCCCAGACAAAGGTTAGAGAAATCAATATGTAGGCAGTAGTTTAATAATGGGCGGGAACAACACTCAATTTAGCAATTCCTATATTAGACGATGGTTTTAGGCAATTTGGAGAGATGGAAAAAAGTCTTTGGGAGGAAGGAAGGGTGTGGCTCACAGCGCACACGGTCTACTTTCTAGATCTGGGAGATAATTTGTCCATGTTCAGAAAAATCAACCAGACTACAGAGTAGAAACAAAAAGATGAGGTCTTAAATTCTGCAGTGTGCGACTTTAAAACTTTAGTTGTACGTTCCAGAGTTGCCCTTGGAGACACAATAATGTCGGCACAAAGACTGTTATGTTTAATGTCTAATTTAGAACACTCACTGAGCCTTCGACAGAGCACGTGCTGAAAAAGCAACGTGTTAGCACATCTGGAAAGGTAACACAAACATCTGTATGTTCTGACATCAGCCAGGGTGTTATAAATGACACATCCTCCATTTAGGTGCATGCAGAAATAATCTGTTCACATGTTACCTCTTCCCGCCCCTGTCCTCCCCTCAGTGATGGCCTCTGCTGAGCAACTGTGCTCCAGCGTCCACCAGCAGCACTGCGCATAAGGCAACACACCCACCTTTGCCCTCCTGCCCAGAAGTGAGAGAGACACCACCATGTACAGTGTGGAGGACCTCCTCATTTCGCACGGATATAAATTGCCCAAGAGCAGCCCTCCGTCTGCCACGCCTTATGACAAGCGCCCTGCTGATTGCCAGCGTGAACTTGTGGACAACAGGGCTGGCCGGGGGACGCTGAACGGGTATGAGGCGGACCGGGGGGCATCCATCACAGGCATCTATGGCAGCAGACAGGCACTGTTGAAGGGGTACCCCGCCACAGACAACGAGACCGGCGGGGAAAGGAACCAAAGGAGAAAAGAAGTCGGTGTCGGTATCCTAGGTGACGCTCAGCCCTTGGGTGATTCTCTTGCCACAGATAGTGGGTGAGTGTTTTTCCCTCTCTTTTGCGATCCCCCACACCCTTTACCTTCCCTTTTTTTCCTCCTCTCCCCCCCTTCTCACAGGGGCCCTTCGGTATTGCATGCAAAACTGAGTCTGCACTGCGCAGGGGGTTTTTTTTCCCCTCCTCTTCCCTTTCCCCTCCTTCCAGAGCTGCAGAACACTGTGGCTGCAGCAGCACTACTGACATGCCTTATGCTGGGATATGAGGAATTATGAAAGGTGCCTTTGCACTCGTCTGAGTTGTTTGCATGCCTGCACGGAGAGGTGGCTTGTGTCTCTGTGGAGCCCACCCGTGCACTGGTACCGTCTCCACAGCCTCCAACAGGCATGCAGATGTAAACAGCAGCACTCGACGGTGAGAAAACTGAGGAGGACTGAACATGCCTCAAGACAGGCGCGTAATCACTCCACTATAAACACTGGCACACGGAATCACGCCCAGCACGTGCTCTGTGATGTAAGCATGTTGCTGGGCAAGTGTGCACAGCGCGGCTCCCCTCAGCCATACAGTAGCATATGCTGCTGAGGATGATCCATTGACTCTGCTGCTTAAATGAATGAGTACAGTGACTAACACTGCACTGTTAGTGCAGTGCAGATATGAGATGAAGCGCTTAAAAAGGGTAAACTGTTATTTTAATGTGTTTTTACTTCTGATTTCTTATTTATTAGACTAGCTACTAGATACTAGATACAAATTTCTATATGTACTTATGATGTATTTTGTGGTTTTAGATTTGGTTTTAATTTGTTTTCTGTTTCTTTCGTAGCCTTATGTGGCTGTATCATAACTATGGATCAACTAGCCTGAGAAAATACAATTATTGATTTATTTGATTTGAAAGTTCTGATGGTCATATTTCAGCAAGAATTCCAAACCAACGCTCCCTCATTCCATTATAACTCATCATTGTGGCTGAAAACATGCTTGGGTGTGACTGATGACCTACAGATATTCACGGATATCACAGTGTTTCTTCGGTTTTATTCAGCGGTGCTGTTCTAAAATTACCACAACTGCTTGAGAAAACTTGAAAATTACAGTGTAATTTAACAAAATGACCCTCTTGAACGCAAAGAAATTAATCTCTGTCTTTCAGACTTAATCTGTTATGATTAAGTCTGCTATTTCTAAGGTAACTGCTTTGGCAGTGCAACATAGGTTACAGCCTTATCCTACACATAAGAGGTAAATATGGAACCATAACGAAAATCTTCTCCTGGCAGCACTGCTTTATCACACTACAGTGGAACCACTGTTTTGAACCTGCCAACAGTCTCTCGTCACACACTTGTCATTTTGAGTTAAATTCAGCAAGCATTTTTAAAATGATATTAATACTTGTGATATTACATATTTGCCCTAGCAACAACCAATAGGGCCCTTGTCTCCTGAAAGAAAGCTTTAAAAGGTGTTTTATTTATATATCAGGTAATGGGACGTCTTTGCTTAGACTTTCTTTAAGAGCCACAGTCAGTGTCCAGATGACCAGCTTCCAAGATAAGGTCAGCACAATTTAATATGCAGATCATATTGCAGTAGCATCACAATTTCATGGTTTCTTCAAGGGACTTGGGAGCCGCTGACTTAAGCACTTCTGTCTCATATGTGCTGGCTCTCCTTGATTAAGTCGCGTTGGAATACTGCCAAAGACTAAACACATGCTTGAGACCGGCATGGACGTTTCACTTGTACTGTTTGACAATTATTAAATCTCAAAAAGGTGGTGTTTTATTATATTATCATAGAAAATGAGATCATATTAATTTCAATTTGTTATGTTTTGGGAAAGTATGTTCATTGCAAGTTTAATTCATTCAGATTTAATGTGTCAATAGTTTCTTTTGAATGTTTCTTTCAAACTATGAAATATTAGCAAACTGTCAATCATATAAAAGAATATTGCCTTTCAAATACTATTCTGTGTTTGCCTGTGTGCTAACCTAATGACAGTGTGTCAGATGTCACTCATCCTCCAACTTCTGTAACTACAAGTGTTTGTAAGTGTCAACCTCTGTCCCCGTCTGTAACACTGTGAATGTCTTATTCACACTGAACTCTTCTGTCTTTGCAGGTTCTACGATGTTCCCAGTTTGACTTATTCAGAGCCGCTGAGCTATGATGAGAGGGATGTTTCCTATTGGCGGAGGCGAGGCCAGGACTTCAGCATCCTCCTGGATTATGCTGATGGCAGGGAGCTGAGGGCCTCTGCTGGTGCATGGAGGCCACAGGCCCTGATTGCAGCAGAGGAACACAGAGCAGAGAGGCAAGCGCAGCAGCTATGGGAGGAAATTTCCTGGCTAAGGGACCTGGACGCAGCCCCTGGTCAGCTAAGGGTGACCAGGGAGAGGAAGTGCCAGAGCCTCGGTACAGAGGAGTGGAGGCCTGCCGTGGGCCTGGGAAGGCAGCTGTCGGATGGGGATGGGGACAGGTGGGCCCAGGACCACTACCGCCGCCTGAGGACACCGGAGGGTTTTTTTAACCCTAGAACTAAAGCAAAGTCTCAGTCTCTCCCCAGAGTTTTGTCACCTGATGGAACTTGCAGCAGAGAGCTCATTCCATCCAGGCCTAGCCTACCTGATAGACAGAGGATAAACAGCACTGTCTTCTCTGGACCCTATAGTAGGTATATCTATAGCGGTGCTGTTGTTAGAGACCGGTGGGGTAGGAATGTCGGGCCAAGCAGCCATGTTGCACTTTTACCAAAGCCCAGGTTCAGCAGGCCTTTAAAGCCTCCGTCTTATGAGATTCACCAGCAGACTAGGGGTAGCGCAGAAATGCTTGCTATAGAGCAGGGTGCCAAACAAAAAGACAGGTCTATCTATTATCCAAGGGGTGGGGAGCTGAGACAAGACTATTTCGCACAACACTCTGCCATCTCTGGAATGGAGCCCCCAGGCTACATCCCACCCCCATCTTATAAAAGAGCCCCACCCCCAAGAGCAGTTTCACTCAACCGCAATGAAATGGCAAACCTAAGATGGAGGGCGGAAGCTTTGCAGATGCACAGCTCAGATCCTGGACGGTGGTTTTCCAGACAGGCAGGTGGTTCATGGCTGGAACATTATGGAGAACGTGGTGCGTCCTATCGAAAACAGGTACATTCTGGACATGAAGAACAACCAGTTCATGCCCGTCAATTACCCACCGAAGACCCAAGACTGAAGCAAATCTCAGGAGGGCCTAGTGGAAATTCTCTAACTGACTCAGACAAGATCCGCAACGTCAACAAAGAGACTCCATCCACAAAGATTTTAGGACAATCTACACATGATAGTGCCTTGCCTCCCCAACAGGGGTCAGCTCTCAATACTGACAGCCGCAAAACAGCTTTCACTGATAACGACAGCAGTAATCGATGGTGCAACAGGGGAATGAACAAAAAAAGTGACAGTGTAGCTCCTGAACAAAACCGTAGTCAGTTTTTTCCTTCATCTATTCTGGGTAAACCACCACCTCCTCCATGCAAGCCGGCTGACCAGGGTGTCTCTGAAACTGTGACAGATGTAAAAAAGGTGGAACAACCTGAACCACCAGAGAAAGACAAATCCAAGAATCTGAAAAAGAGACTTAGTGAGACAATTTTTTGTTTGGTGTCTGTCCCTGTTACTCCGCAGCTCAGTGGGACAATCCGTGATCAGAATAACAACAATGAGAAGTCACCAGACCCAGCGGACAGTCCTAGTGACAACAAAACTGGCCATTTAACAAACCAAAGTCTCCAAAGCACATCTTCAGCTGAAGCTGAGCTGCAAGCACTAACTGGTAGCATAGCGAGCAGCAAAACAAGCAGCAGAGCGAGCAGCAAAATGTTTAGGAAAGTACCCTGTAGACCCCCTAAGATAAACCATTACAAGGAGATGAAACTGTCGGGAACCTGGCCAGCAAACCAGTATCGAGACCAGGAGACACAAACTAGCCCAGAGGCCCGAAAACCTGCCCCTGAAAACAAGGAAGCACAACAAGACCCTGTCCCTCCCGGCACTGAAGTCCCTCCTGATAGCAGCGGTGTAGTGGGCACTGCCTTCAGTTTTCCAATAAAGGGAGTGAAGAGCCTGAAACTGTCAAGCAACAGCGCCTTCTCCCTGACCGCCACCTTCTCCAACCAGCTGAACAAGAGCACAGCTCAGCAGCCAGCAGTACCACCCTCAGGAAATGATGTGGAGGAGACCAAACCAGCAGCAAATAGTGGGCAGGAGGCATTTGAACAGTTCCTGCTGAGACCGGTCAGCCAGCGACCATGGGATGCGGTCAAAGAGCTGGAGACCATCAAAAAAGATGTCCAGGATCAACCGCAGCAGCAGAGCAGCAAGCAGCCCAGCGTTGACAAGTGCATAGAGGACCTCAATGAGGCCTACAAAGACATATTGGAGCTAGGCACTGCCAGCAATAAAGTCCCAAATGGTTCTGTTCAGATCCCTGAGCGTATCAAAATCCGATTGACATCAGAACCTCTCAACAAGCCCAGCAGCCTTAGGCGCAGTGCAGTAAGCTGGTCTGTTGACCCAGAATACAGGGAAGTCAAGAGCGCCTTCTCCAGGCCTGCAACAAAGTCAGTAACATTCAGCAAGCAACTTAGGGAAGAGCTCCCTGTCCCACCCCGGGAGACAGGTTTCAGAGAATACAGGGTTGTTGCGCATCTTTCGCGCAGACGGAGCAACGATGGCAGGACGGTGAAACTAGACCTGCCAGATGAGCCTATTGAGACACCACTTTGTGACTTCAGTCCAGCTACAAACACCGCAGCAGCTGAGATGCCGTGGGCAGATAGGCAGCCCATGCAAGATGCCTCTACGCTCACTAGTCCTCCTGATTATGAGGACATATGCCAGACTCTGCGTCAGTCCAGAGACCCGACGGATGTCAATAAAGGCTCCGCAGGCAATTTTAAACCTAACGACGGAGAGCCGCTTCAAGATCTCAGTGTTGAATCAGAGGAGGAGTGCCCTATTTGTAAAAGAGAGCTTGAGAATCAGATGAGACAGGGCCCGTTGCCTCCACTTCACGAGGAGAACAGCTCGGACAGTTCAGCCACTCAAAATGGCAGTCCACCACAATGTGCTGCATTAGAAAGTCCAGCAGACGATACAACAACAGAGGAGCCAAATGACCCAAGTTTGAATCAGTCAGGGTCTGACCTGTGTGCTGAAACAAGGGAGCAGCATTCATTGTCACAGAAAAATGCGGGAGGGGGTGAAAAAACAGTCAATGCTCAGGCAGAAAACTTGGACAATTTGTCCATAATTAATCCTGCTGAGAGCATATCAGCAGATGGAGCTACAGAGGAGAGCACATCCACAATAGCAACTGATGTGCCTGCAGATCCCCAAGTCACAGAGGAACAGAGTGTTAGTGAAACAGTAACTAAGGAAGTAGAATCAGGAGCGATGGAAGCCATTACAGGAGAAACACCTGAAGGGAGGGCAGACAAACAGACAGCTGAAGTGCAAAGTGAGTGTGAGGGACAAGATAATACAACGCCTGATGACAAGCAGCAGCAAGAAAAGAAGCCATTTGCTGTCCCAGAGCATAGACTTGGCCGGACTCATCTGGGGCGAGACCATCCAGGGTTACCCGAATTTCCGCCAGATAGACTGCCACTGTCAGTACCCCCAAACCTAGACCGCAGGCTGTCTCTTAGCTTGGAGGGGGAGAGGAGGGGCAGGAGTCCCTCCCACCGAATTGATGCGTTGCAGAACAAGCTGGCTATTTCTCCAGGTCGGGTGGCTGTTGAGCATTTGGCCCGGATGAGGGAGGTGGACGTTATGTATCGTATGAGGCGCCTCAGCATCAGGAGTACTGACTCTGGGGAGGGGGAAGCAGAGGCAGAAGGAGAAGGAGATGGCAAGGAAGAACAAGTGGAGGAGCCCCATCTTGCTCCTCAGAGCGACAAAGAGAACGATCAAGAGGTCACCCGTTCTCAGCCTGTCTCTGAGGAGACAGTGTTGCAAGATGAGGAGGAGACATCTCTCTCAGGTAAGGTAGGAGAATTGCAGGAAATTAAAGGATGAGCATCCTTGTGGAAAAAAATGATTAGTCAAGTTTAGAGGGCTGTCTCTACAGCTTTGCAAATGTACCAACATTTTAAAATGACCAGGGGTAACTTTGAAAGTAAAACATTTCATTCCCTTGTGGTTCTTGGCCCAGAGATTTACCAAACTAGATTACGAAATCAAAAAGAAAAAGGAAAATGCCAATAGAATTATTTAAAATAGTTTCACTGTCCCTATCCACAGGATACTAATACTAAACTGCAGACTAAACCACGAATGAATGTGATAATCTCACTTAAATGGTGACAAATGTGCGGGTAAAACTAAGTAATTGCTTGCTTTGAAAATCTGAATGTTTTTATTGATACATGTATTGATAGGAAATTATAAGCATGTGGCTATTTTAAAAACAAGGCCAAATGCAAATTTTGAGCTACAGTCTAGTTTGGTCTAGTCTAGTTATAGTCTCCTGTAAGTAAGGGAGCACAAGTGTGCATAACATCTTAAGAATGCATCGTTCATTTTTCTCTGGAGGACATAAGTTATCAGAATTGAAAAGCACATCAGTGGGCCGTGCTGTTAAAGACCTGATGGTGTCAGTGCCCAAACATGGTGAAAGTCTTCTACCCTCCCCACCAAACTGAAATCCTTTAAACGTATCAGTAGCATGCATGCCACTGCAATAAATAGAATAAAGCTTGGGAGACATGTTTTACTGTTCTGTCAAAAGGGAATTCTTCTCTGTGATAGTGATGCTGTGATATTGCAGTTTTTGCAATTTGCACCACAATGTCTTTCTTCGGTTTAGATCATTTAGATGAAGATAACACAATACAAGACATAGATAAAAATGACGCCTTTTCTGAATGAATATTTTTCTTCTTTACATCCCAGAACCCCATGATCCCAGCCGAGTGGAGACAGTGTAGAAAGACTGCGTCCATCATCTCCATCTGAGGTTTTTAGCTCCAACACTGTGACCTGGCTGCCTACTAGAATGCCTTCATCTCATCTTGACACTGAAATGGCCTTCTTGTCCGACAAGAGCATTGTGTACACCCTCACCCTCGGCGCTGTGTTGACTACTAAGAGTGCTGTTCCACTGCCAAAGGGAGGTGCCCCTTTAACATGTGGGCAACTTCCACCCCGAATCCCTCCCCAGCCTTCCCAAACTGATTTCCCACTACCCCATCTGTCCTCCATCCCCAACCCCATCCTCTTATAGGGTTTCTACTAGTTAGTCTTCTTGTAGTGGCTTGTCCTTTCTATTCCTACTCCCTATGCTTTTCTCATTGGCAGACATTATGCAATTCTGTCGTGCATACTAGAACTTCTAAAATGTCCATTGTGAATACAGTCGAGACATTTTTCGCATACTGAACGAATCTGTTTGTTTACGGGCGAACTGTTAAGGATCTGAATGTAAGCGCTTATGTTTAACCTAACGTAGACATAGAAGGGTTATTGTCACACAGCTGTTCTGTTGCAGTTAAACTACACCAAAATAAACGGCGCATCTGATTGTCGTGGTGAGGCGACAGCTGTTTTAGAACTGGACATCACTGTCTCTGGCTCAAGAACTGTTTTGATTTTCAGATGAGATCAATCAGCCTTTCTTTTTTAAAATTCAATGACATTGTGCCCTGTCTCATTGCTTTTGTACACACTGCAACCATAACTCATAGAGCTCTTCAATGAAGAATGACTCTACACCACAGTACATGATCAATCCGTGACCTATTATACGATACATTGGTTCTACGCTGGAGAGGGACAGTTGCCTTCTTTAACCAGATGTGTGTTAGTCCCGATTAATCAGATGTATGGCTCCCATTTCCAGGTAATTTCAGGAAGCAATAAAGGCATGGACTGAGTTGAAGTGGTGGTGGGTGAAGATGGATATAGGGATGTAGAACAGAAAAAAAAGATACGTAGAGCAATACGTTGTACAAACAGCTCAGTGGGGAAAGGACCCTCGCAACTCATGCAGTCCTTGATGATGGTGCAGATAGATCTCTTCTGTTCCCCCAAGCTGTCCAGTGTTTGAGCCTTCCAACTCAGCCTGAAACCATCTCAGTGCGCACAGTGAAACAGGATATAGTGCAATTGAGTGGAGCATCATCTATGTATCTGTAGTGGAGCTACCTGTAGGAACCATTGTCAGGAGTTTTAATGTGTCATTCAAATCATACAGGGATATGGAATCGTGTCAGGGTATATGGGGGCTTAATAGGGGCCGGATGCTTTACTTCATCATATATATCTATGTTCGTACATCTGTATCGCAAAGAGACAACATTTCACCGAATATTTATTTTTGTTATCACCAAATTGTTAATCAGTTTGCATAATGTACAAAATAAAGTATATTTTAAATATTTTAAGAGATATTTTGTATTTAACCATGAAATTTTATTTCTCCACACTAATATCAAGCTGAAAGTATCATATGTCTGTATAGCATCATATTGAGAGTAAACATACTTTTCTAGTGCTTTAAAATCTATGAGTGACATGAGAAGGGAGGGCCCTGTGGTGTGCCTTGATCGCACGATTCGGTTTCAGTGAGCGATAGGGTTCATCAGCGCCGCTGTTGACGTGATGGAAACACTTTGATTGTGCCATTATTTCCGATTTGATAGTGCTTTTTCACACGCTAAGAGTCAATGTTGAACGCTCCTTGTGATATTTGATACATCAATCCATCTCAGCTGTATTTCCTATGTTGGTGGTCAGACATAACTTGTCTTATTTTTGTCTTTGTATGTCTTCCAGTCCAAATCATGTATTGTTCTGTTGTTGGCTCCTCGAAACATGTTTAGAAATAAAAGTGGGAAATTTTTTTCTTTTCCTTCCTTCCACCCTCCTGTCTTCTTTCCCTCCTCTTCCTAACTTCCTCCTTTGTTTCTTTCATTCCACAGCCTGCCCATTTTGTGTCAGTTGTTCTGCTGTCCCTAATATTTATTGCACTAAAGGATACAATGCAGTATGCTATTTTTGGCTAAAAACCATGTATTTGCAAAAAGTATGAAAACATTTTTTTTTGTTAATACAGGGTTTTTTTTAAATACATTTCAAATCATAATCCAAAACCTAAATAATAATTTAAAAAATGTTCTTGTGGATACAAATAAGTTTGCAGTTACGTGGTTTTTCCTCAACAGCAGCGCTGCATTGGTGTAACGTATCGACAGATTTATAGGAATCCATCACTGTTCAATCACTCGCCAAATATCACTTAATTGTTATGTAGCATTTTACAGTTGTAGCATTTTATCAACTCAGAACTTTGTCTTAGTATTTCAAACATTTCTTGTAAATTTGGAATAATCATGTCGCCTTATTATGTGTGCATTACATTATACTCCAGGCAATGCCAAATACTAACGTACTAAGCACTGTTTCATACCTTAGGTTTTTACAAACAACTTACTGTTCTGCCGTACCTCTGGATGGAGAGGTACATTAGCATTGTGGATAGTTTCTGCTCTTCATGCTGTTTTATCTGTAGGAATATTGAATCAAAACTGTGAACTTCAAATAATACAAAAAAACACCATTTTAAAATGTACAGGAAGAGATTCAGTGTTTCAAGACAAGCCCATAGTCAGCATCACATGGAGGACAAGCTGGCACACCCATAATTACTAACACATCTCATTTTCAGTTCATTTTGGAGACTGAGAGGCTTTGCCTCAGTCTTGTGTGTAAACTGCCCCTGACAACATTTAAATAGCTATTTCAGTACATACTCCCCCCCAATAATTGGCATGTCAGGTACACTTGAACATAGTGTCATTTGACTTTTTGTACTGCAGGTTATGTGCAACATGAAGTAATTATGCACACTTGTAATATTTTCTATTTTCATATGAGATTTAAGTGCTTTTTGTACTCACTGACATCTTTTGTCTTTTCTTCCTTGCATGAAATGCAAGAGAGAGGAGGAAAAAAAATGTTTTTCATAAAATATATTTGCATTTGGTACTCCAATAGTAAAACCGGTGGGCAAAACATTATGTTTCATAATTTAATTTACAAAACTATGCCAAGTATTTAAATGCTATTTTTAGAGTAAATCAAAAGAGAACTCATTCATTTTTTTTCCTTTAAGACATGCCTTTATCTTTGTATCTATAAATATGAGCATAATCCATAGTCATATGATTGTGCTACTGTATGATTCTGCAGTCTGATTCATAAATAAACTCTTTGCATGAAAGTTGTGTTTGTGATCAATTGCCTAGGGGGGCTGCTACAGTCATTGTTTCATATATATATATTCATAACGTCCTCTCTCTTAAATGTATATTATTGTATGAGAAAGATACATGAAGCAAGACAAATATAAACAGTAGTCAATAGCAAGTTCCGCAAGAAGATGAGATAATTGGTCTCATATTTATGAAAACATAGTTATTTAATTTTCAAATAAAACTCCAATTGTTGACTTCTATTGACAATGTAATATTAAGGAAATAGACATAATTGATGTGATCAATTATGTGTGTGTTTTCACACATGTACATTTGAGTACTGGCCATTTCAGCCCAGTTACCCTGCCAGACTGTCACACTGAGCTCCACTTGCTCGATCAAAACGTTGGCAAAGACAATTCTTGAGCTGAACCTTGTAAAATCCTCCCAGCATGCTCTCTGAGGCTTGGCTGCCATCCATCCTCAAACGCTGTTCAAATTCCTGTGTGCCTTCTTTTTCTAAAATGAGAGTGAGAAGTCTGATTAGGACCTCTGATGTGATGCTGTATTGATCCCTAGATTAGTAAGCTTTTTTTCACTAACAATGCTTTGCTTTAAGGCACGTTGGCAGGTGATTGTGACAGCAGGGGGGCTGAGAAGGAGGAGGAGTTATATAGAAGGACAACATAAAAGGTTGTCACATAACATTCATGCAGCATCTGTCAGCGCTAGTGAACATAATTAAGCAAATTTAGGTCTGCATAATAAGGAAAAGGCATTTTTTAATTGTATATTCACATATAAATTCACTAATAATACAATATCAATGTCACAAACCACATTAACATTGTTTTAATTTAGATTTATGTACCCCAAACTGGCAAATGTTTCAGTCCAACAACCCACTTTGAATGGAGAATGATTATATAGTGTGGCGGACCAGGAGGCGTGGACGGCACCTCGACCGTCGCCTGGCAACGAGGGCGATGCCAACTGGGCCAAGTGGTGGCAGGTGTGTTCAGACTGCAGCCGCTGGGCACCTGGGAGAGGACACACCTGCCTCTCATCACGACAACGAGGGAGGGAGGCTCTCCGGGAGAGGAGACTTCGGGGCAGAGTAGAGGCGGAAGGAACGGAGGGAGAAACACGACAAACAAAGAGAAAGAGTGAAGAAGTCCTAAACCCACCCGCGCAGGACACAGAGGTGGACGGACCACGCGCCCCCCAGCACTTCGCTGAACACACAGCTGCTGTTATCTGAGCAAATAAACATATTACGCTTGATTGGTTGGTGCCTGGTGTGTCTGGCTTGCCAGGGTCACTCCCCTCAGCCCGAAACCTTACAACATATACATCCATATGACATAATGATATAGCTTACTGATACAGACACACATTATATAGCTGAATAACCATTAATATATACTATAAACACACCTTCTGTTACAGCATGTTCATCAATTCTGTATAAATTAAACCTAACTGCCACACCTAATGTTTGCTAAGCTAGTTCAGCTATCAGGACAACAATTTCTTTTTACAGTAATCTCTTTTTCCTTTTACAGTAATCTCTCACAGAATGTTGTGTCCTCACCTTTGTTGCTAACCATGAAGTTAGTCATGACTGTCAGAAGTTTCCAATTTGTCTGTAGAAATCAGGTTAAGCTGTTCAGTTATTATGGTAACATGAGCCTCCAACATGGCCGCTTGTAACCTCGCTAACCTTCTTCCTCAGGTAAAACATATTTTCAACTTTTTAATAAGCAGTAGCAGCAAATAGGACACCAATTATTAGTTTATTTTAGTTTGTTGTGAAGTTGTGTAAATATAGAGTTTCATTTATCGATAGTATTATTACTTCAATACTGTTGCTGCTATACAATAATACGCTACTAGCTACCGTTACTGTGCTACCATTTTGACTGCTACCCTACAACAACTAATATACATAAGATATACATACACCACTAAAGTCAATGCTTAAAACAATATTTGGTAAGAAAAGTAAGAAGTTAGACTTTTAAACAATTAAACTAGCTGAAAATATTGCAAAATCATTTATATTTTAAAGCAAAAAAAGTAACTGACTCAGGACTCACTCTGTGGGGAAACTGTAGAGTTGATATTTTTTGTTTGCCAATGATTGTAAAACATTATCACCATTGTCGCCATAATATAAGTGTCATCGTATACGAGATGATATAATTGTATGTGTTTTATGAATAACTAGAAATATTTTTTAGTATTAGTAATATTTCACTGTGAACATGTGAAGAAGGGAACAGTCCCACTGCTGGTGTTCCTCAGACTCCACTGCCATCCATCTCCAGCTGTCCCTCCGTTACAGCTGCCTCAGTCTCATAGCAACACCACGGTAAGTAAACTGCGGTACATATCCGTCATTACTGTACACCTGTCAAGCCTGCTCACCTCTGCTGCTTGGGGAATAAACGGCACCGTGACAGCTGTCCTTCTCCACTCCGCTGTCACATACACACAGACTGCATTCTCTGCTGTACCACCCCCCAGTACTGGGGAGGGCGGCTAAACCCAGAAGAGTGTCTTGCTTCTTAAATTTAAACTTGTTTGCCTAAACACCTACAGTAGAAATAAAGACACAGCTAACTGCGTACACTGTTGTACGCTTCTTATTTCCACAAGATGGAGCCAAACTACAATAATATAATCACAGATATTCCAAAACACTGAACTGACCCGCTTCTTCTCCAGCAGAAGATGATGATGGTGTATCTGCTTCTATACATCTTGTCACTTTGACACACATTATATGTATATCTGTATATATAATATATATATAATCTATACTGTACGGTTAAGACACTTTGTTTACCCGTCCAGATATGCTCACACCCATGTGAAAATGAATGTCCAGCCTTAAAGTAACATAAGTAAAATAACCGCAGATGTTATTTCATTCAAAGGGTTAGCTTGTTCTTGAGAATACAAAAACTCTGTGGAATTAATCGCTGACGTCTTCAATTTCTTTTCCTTTTTTTTGTCTTTTTACAAGACAGACAGAAAATGTTTTGCTCGCTCCACTCCGGTTGCCATTTTTGGAGCTGAACAAACATATCTTGTCATAAACATTGACACCGTGTTGTGCGTGTGTGTGTTTGTGTAGGTGAGTAACCCAACACGAGCAGCTTGTCCTGTTGGGAGGATCATGATCGTAACGCATTAAGCCGTAAGTGGAGCTACTGCAGACTGAGGCTCAACTCTTTGTCTTTAGCTTTAGATTTAATTAAACATCTGTCCTTAAAAACAATACAACGCTATCTTTATAATATTAAGGACCCAGAGACATTTTAATGTATTTACAGTTGGATATGATTTTAGTTTCAGTCGGCTGAAATGAACACAAATGTGAATATTACACAAAACATGCATTACATAAAGCTAAATGACGTTTGTTCTGGCTTAGTGCTGTAAGAGGCTGCAGGAGGCCCTGCAGAGCCTGGATCACACTGCGCTTGGTTGCTGGATTGTCGTCCAACAGCTGATTCGATCCCCCTGTGCTGGGACCCCGGCACCTCCTGGCTATTTATGGCAGATGCCCGTCTATTGAGGCTGCTCTCTTCAGCCCATACATGGTTGCTGTGGGATGAGGTTACCACGCCGATTTTGGCCCACACTCCCCACACTCCTTGGAAGCAGTGCTTGTGTTGCTTCTCACCATCAGTCTAAACTATCAGACCAGGGTCCCAAATCTGGTTTACAAGAATGGACATTTTAGGTACCACAGTTCTGACTTTTGGAATAGTTTGAAGAGAACCACTCATTGTAGGAGTATCAGCCCTCTTGTGTATTTCCTCTCAGCTTCATCCCCGTCTCTCTCCTTCCCCCCACTCCCTCTCGTTCTCTCTCCCTCTCCCTCTCCCCTCTTCTCTTTCTTCTTTGCTTCGGGTGTTTCTGGGATGATTTATTTGGCCTGGTAGTGGGAAAGCACCAGGCTATATTTGGCGGCTGCTGAGGTTGGACCAGCTTCATGGTGGATGACTCTAGATCTCCTGTTTGGGTTTACCTGCTCACACCTGTGCCTCCTGCCTCCTCAGCATCTGCTTTGCTCTGATTAAGGAACGAGTGAGACCCTCTGTTTGGCAGTTTCTTATCCCTGACTTCTACTGTCAAGACAGATGGACACCTGTGACGCATTTCTCTCAGTCCCTTGTTGTTGGAGCTAAAGCACCGTAAGTATTGTTTTCTCTTTCCTAGTTTAAGCTCATGAATGAAAAGATTTACAGAATATTAGGTCAGCAAGTAAGCAGATATTTTATGATGAATCTGACAACCATCTTTGTTTGTTTGAATTGTTTGGTACATGCTAAGTAGATAAAATGATGTTTGCCTATTATGTTAGACTATTTAATTTACATATGTGCTACACCAGCTTCCTTGAGACTTAAATTAAAAAAAGTTAAAATGATAAATCTGGCATTAGATAGGGTAATGAAACTATCCTTCACTGAATGATAACATCTTTTATTTAAATCCACAAAAGTTGCCTCACACCTGATCTGGAGAATCATTTAGCCTTTAAACTTCTGTCAGTTTTGTTTTGTATTAAATTCTGGTGTAAAATGATAAACCGCAGGTGAATTTTGTAAACCAGTTTAAACCCATTGCATAGCATGTTGAAACAGAACCACTTTGGTTCACGGTGCATCGTCCCCAAAAGAATCATATTGCTGAATCATGGACAAACAGTCAGAGCAGAATAACAGAAGACAGCAGCACTTCGTATTTTCTACTCGTATGTCAGTCAGAATACCAGGTGGCTTTCAAAGCTTGGCAGCCAGTTTAAATATTCTACCTACTAAAATGTCTTTAAGGTCGTGAAATTCATTCTTTGTCACTCGTTATTAGTTTTGCCAAACTACCCAGAAGCGGCGGCAAACTCAGCCGTACTTGACAGGTGTCTGGTTTAAATTCCCCCGTGGAGGACTGAATGTAGTGTCCCAACCCAGCGTCCCTGTTGCTGCTTCGTGCTGCCTCAACTAACCACATGGGTCAAAGATTATGGCTGTATGGTGGAATGTGTGTGCAGCTGATCTATCGGCTATGTGTTGGGCTGGTGTGTTGTTCCAGGACTGGCCAGGCATCATATCTAGACAGTTTTGTTTTTATAGTGTGTGTGTGTGTGTGTGTGTGTGTGTGTGTGCATGTGACTCTGTACGGCAGCTGGTTGCTGCTCTGCACCTGCTGTGCAACTCAAAATGAACAGACAGGTTTACTGGCCGCATGCTTGACCTTCTGCCACTGGACTCTATTCATTTACCTACACAGATCTGCACACATCTCCATGTGCTGTAGACACATGTGTTATCGCCCAGCAGTCATACGTGCAGTCATTGTTGAAGGCCTACATTCTTTGATACAATAGGTTAAAATATATGTGAACAAATACATGAAGGACTTTGCTTTGTTATGTCTTCTCAGTTACACTTCTAAGCTTCAAATGGACACCAGAACAAAAAGCTTCCATACAAAGTAGTTTCAGGTATGTTTTACTCTTAAAAAACCAGTGCAGATTCCTGCACTTTGTAACTTTTTCAGTGGTGAACTATAGCTCCTCTTTTATGTTGTTGTTTGAAAATGAGTGCTATCAGTGTGGAAGCAGCAGGTTGTTGTAGCTGTAAGAATATCTTTCTTGTAAACGAAAGGGCAAAGATTCAGTTCTCAGAACAGCAAAGTGTCCTCTCGATGTGTCCAACTCCAACTCGTTGGAGGAATCAGCATCTTCTCTTACATCCTTTCATCGTTGTCCTGCTCCTATTTAAAGTAGAAACGTCTCTGGCCAAACTGACTCCAGCTCATGGTCCTTCCCTCGTATTAGTGTTCAACAGGTGTGTGACCTGTCCAATATGGTCTCATGCACCAGTTAACTTGTAGCTTGTACTCTGCACCATCTTGGATTGTCTCCTGACTGTCTGCTGTTGGCTCTTAGTACGTCAGCTGTCCACGGACTCCTGCTGGCCTGATAACATGCTGGCCTCGTCCTGAATGTGTGACTGCTGTTTGGGTTACATGTGACACGACGATGTCCACTGCTTCCATGCTCCTAAATGGCTCTTGTGTTTCAGGATGTTCATTGTTACTTATGTGACATGTATAACTAATGATATCTTATCTGGTATAGATTTATGTGTACTCTAAATTAGCATGGTGGTGGTATACAGTAACTGGTAGTAGTGGATTTTATGGATGTTGCTGCGATATTTAAATTTAACTTAAATCCAGTCAGTTCAGGTGTCCTTAATATGGTTGACAAATAATTGTTGGGCACTATTAATTGCATGATTCGGTCACATTGTACGTGTTCAGAAGACAGTTTTGACTTGCTCTGACCTTTTTAAAAATGCTTTTTGGCTGGGTTAGGGTACTCCCATTAATAGTTGCACATCTGAGTGTCTCAGAGTGTTAAGGTACATACTGTAACATGGGTTATATTCAGAGATGATAAGGTTTATGTTGCATATAATCTTTTCTCTCCCTTAATCAACTTAATTTTCTGTGTTCCATCTAGCCAAAAGTAGAAAAGCTGCAGAAACGACCCTGCAATAATTTGGAGACATACAAAACCAACAATTGTATCAAACGGAACAAATAAATTGGGACTTTTGAGTTACCTTTATATTACCTCATCATGTTCGATAATGTGAAGATGTTCCTGGACAGCCAAGTCCTCAAGTAACCATTTCTGGCATGAAATCTTCCTCTCCCTCCTCCTTCACTCGCTCTCTCTCACCCTGTCTCTGTCTCTCTTTCCTTTTCCTCCCTCTCTCCTACTCTGTCTAAGAACTTCTTAAGTGTCTCTCCTTAGCACCGGGCTCTGTGCTCATCGATATCCATATAAGAGCAGAGCAGGCAGATTTCTGAGTGTCAGGCTGAGTTGATGCAAGGCAGCAGAGGGGAACGCAGATCTGGATCTAAAGAGTGACCTGCCAGAGTAAATGTTTTAAGGAAGGAGGAGGAAGGATGAAGGTTCCTGCTCTGCTGCCTCAGGCTTTCACTTGATGTATTGTGTGTGTGTGTGTGAGAGAAATAGTTTGGATCATGTTAATCTTCTGCATGTGTTTACATTAGTGCATGTATGTCTGTGTTTTAGTGTACATTAGTGCATTTGAACAAGCTGTCCTAGCTACGCAGTTTTAAGTGACAGTCTATTATGATTATGTATCATTTAATGATACAACTTGACTTGTTTGTTTTTTAAGTTTCCTCGGCTCAAATAACTTTGAGAAAACGTGTGTGCAATAGCTGCAGGAAACTGCCCAGGGCCAATTAGAATCTATCTTATTGTGATTAATATTGTAGTTATCGGGTTAATTTGTGTAAATGGTGAAAAATGCTCATGGCAGGAAATTCCTTAATCCACTGAACAGTAATTGGAGAATCTCAAACCAAATTATTCTCCACATATAGAAATGATGATAACAATGTTGAAGGTTTACTGTTTGCTTAGTGGCTAATGTTTGTCACTGCATGAAAGTTGATAACTTAAAGTAATTAAAAACATGGTATAAGTTTGGCCTGTTGAAGTAGAAGTCTGTGCTCAAATCCAGTCATAATGCACATAAAGCCTTGAGCTTTGTAAAGCTCAGGCTGTATAAAAGACGGAGACAACGGCTCATGTGGTGTTGGTTTCCACAGGGAAAAGTACACTGTTAGATCAGCAGTGTGCTGCAGAGCTGCAGCTTTGATTAGCAGAGAGATGCTTTGATGCTGAGTCACACAGGGATTTGTGGGGTCCTTTTCTCCACGTGGTGTTTACACGATGTCCTGGGTGTTTTATTGACTGGTTTTTACATCCGGTGTTGCAAGATGAAATTTTTGAACTTCACATTAGTGTTTGGACCAAAGTCAGAGCAAGTGGTCTCATGGTGGGTTTGTTTTGTAGCTGGTAACATGTGAAGATAAGAAAACAGTTCTTCATTTGACAGACAGAGAGACCTGAGAGATGAAGTGGTGAGTAAAAATTGTGCAGGTAATGAACAGGCTGCAAGCCTTTTACTTACATAATTTATGCACAGATTTACTAAAAAGTATCTAAATTTAAAAAGTAAAGCAGTAGTATTTTCTATTCAAAATTAGTGATTCTCAGTGTGGTTTTATTAGCAATGTTATTTTCTCTTAGGGCCAAGATCATCAATATTCTTCACATTCAGACATCAGATAAAGCAACAAGAGCTTGTTCATTGTCTGTAAAAATTTGATAAATAGCACAAAACAGCCAAGCAAGTTGCAGATATACAAGACTCATAAAGGGCTTTTTAAAACATCCAACGCTGAAATTAAAGCACTAATTTGTCAACAAATGACTGCTAACTTGGATAATAAAGGAGGTCTGCAAACCGCATGTTAAAGCTGTGTACTGGTCACGATGTCTGACACATGTTCCCACGGTGTCATTGACCCGCCCACCCAGAGTCCACCTCACTCTGGTTACTTAGAAGGCTTCAGGTATTAGGTTTTATGTCAACGTGGTTCACTGCTAAGAAAAGCTTTATGAATACGCGTGGCCTGTTTTGAAATTCCAAAACCTGATGAGTGAGACCGAAACGGAATGACAGAGGATGTATCATGTTTGTTGCTGCACAGACTGGGGGGGTGAACAGAGAAATACAAAGTCAAATGGAGAGTGACAGGTAAAGAAGCATATAGATTAATAAAAAAATAAAACAAACGAAACAAAGAATGCAAGAAAGAGAGGAGAGAATAGGAGGTGAGGAATGAGGGCGCGGGAGGTCAGAGGAGCGAGCGAGATGGATGACGAATCTGGGGAATGAAAGGGGGAAGGAGTGGGAAAGGAAACAAGACAGAGCAGCGAGCAGGCGAGGAGACGGTCCCCTGGTAAACAGGCCGGCTGACAGGGTGACCTCTCCCCGAGGCAGCCACTCACAACACATGTTGCCTTATTAGGGGCGTCTACAGGGAGCGGAGGAGGCAGACTAAGGGAAGGTGGGGGGGGTTTGTCTGTTACAGGGTGAGAAAAAGCATCAGTCAGACGAGGCGAGTGAGCGTGCAAGTGAGCAAGACTGAGGCAGAGTCCAAAAGGGTGTGACGAGAGCAAAAGAGCTGGGATTTTATAGTCAGGCCGCACTTTCAATGCAGTTCAGGCAGCTTTTCGGTTACAATGGTATCACCTGTTCAGCGTGACGTACTGCAGCTCTTACACTAATAACACACATCATATTAAGCGGTGTCATACTGACGTCTTCTCTAGGAGAAAAGAAAGGTGTAAATTAATACTTTTCTGTGCATGTGTGTTCTTATTGATGCCTGCTCTACTGGTGCTGGAGGTTATACTGTAAGTGATCATATGAATAGATCTCTGGCTCCCAGCAAAGAAAGAAAAAGTAGGTGGTAACATTAAGTGGGAATGAAAAACCAACAGACGGATGATGTTTCTGGGATTCAAGGGAATTCCATTTATTGCACACACTGAAGCCAAACCTCAGTGACTGTGAACGATTTGCCTTCTTCTGCGTCTGATGCTCATTGTGTTTTCTGTGCCAGGCTTGGTAAACGTGTGCTACGGCAACGATAGACAATTTATGGTTTTATACTCATATCTAGCCGTGTCTTCCAGCCATTGCAGGGCATCACACACATTTTGTTTGTCAGGCAGGTTTTGGCTTAGTTTTGATTAGCCAGCAAGGTAGCTGTGATCCTGGGTTAATAGGAAGTTAACCTTCTGGTGTATTTGTTTCACCGATTTGGCTCCAGCCGCAGCCCATTTCCCTTGTTTGCTCGGCTCAGTTCTCTAAATCGTGTCATTTTGTATTTGTTATCTTAGTTTATAAATCTAATCATTGTCTTTTAAACGATAAACCGACTAACTGCCTGACTACACCACCGTTATGATGCTTCCCTCTTCCCCGTACTTTGTGGCTCGTCACAGTTACATATACAGAATCTGATTTTAAACCCACAGGTGCCTGCGTAAGGTACATGGCAAACAATTTCTTATTATGTATAAATGTCAGTGAGTTTTTTTTATTCTTTTTCCATTTTGCTTTACACCACTGCATTTAGAGTTGGGAGGGGATGTGAGCGCTTGCGTGCACATCTGTGCCTTTCCTAGTTGCTTTAACCTTTTTATTCAGTAAATTAGGCCACTTTTTCACTGAGTGATCCAAGCACTACAGGTCCCTGTCATTCGGGCCGATGGACCTGGACTTGGGAGTCCCTTTGATGTACTGTACTAAAGACATGGGCTAAAGGAGAAGCAAAGGAAGGTTTCCAGCGTTGGAGTAACTGCAGGGTAGAACGGTCAGAGCAGTCTATGATGTGATGATTGGTCCTGTGACTGTTTTGCTGCTGGACACCCAAAGTAACCTCCGCTGCCTCCTTGTCTGGCTCCAAGATTTGCCTCAGGCTACCTGATCAGTGTTCCTAGTCTATGAAATGAGATTGTGTCTGAATTCAGACCAACTTGTGACACAGAGTTAAAGCTTGTGTGAGTTATGCTACGTGATGTGTGTGTGCTGCAGAGGACGACAGTGTTGTTGCATTGCATTTCACAGTGTAGTAGAGCCTTTTTACTGGCATCAAGACAAGGCTTTCAGTAAAATCCTTACAACCATAATGATTCACATTCCCGGTGGTACACTGATTTTTATCATCTGGTGGACTCGCAGCTGCATTTAAAAACAGAATTACAGAAATATTTCACAGCCAAACCACCTGAGAACTTGGTAATGATACTAATATTAATGCAATTTCTGGCTTTAGTTTTTGGCTGTTTGACAGCACCTGGTCATCACGGCTGAATCATGCCTGATGTGTGCATGTGCCATTCCACTTGACTTCCAGTAGCTCCGGCCCCCGCGCCACTCCCTGCAGCCCTGCTGGCAGCCTCCTCCAATCCTGTTCCAGGGTTGTTACCATCAAGGCTAATTTCTGCCTGTAATCTGATTATGGCTCTGAGCTGCTTTAGCGCCCTGCTGTGCTGTCTCTCTTTCTCAGCTCCTTTGCGTGCACACACACACACACTGACACACACACACACACACACACACACACTGTATGACAGCCAGTCTGTCTTGGCTGTAGCTTGCTGTGTTGCCGGGGCAGTCGCTCTGCTGAGGCTGTGTGCTTGTCTCTGTGTGTCGCGTCACCATCTCCATCCCTGCCTGTCTGCTTGCCGGCAGCAGCCCTTACCTCCGCCACTGCCGCTCCTGCTGTCCACGCCATCACCACCGCTGTGACCCGAGGGGAGTCTAGTATCATCCTTCTGTTCTTCTCCCTAAACATGTTTCGAAACCCATGGATCTCTAGTTACCATGTGAACCATGTGCAGCCCTGTGGCCAAGGTAAGGCCTTTGAAAGGGTAAGGCTTGGTCTGGCTGTGGGAGGACTTTCCCGTACCTCTATAGACTGCAGCTAATGCAATTTAGCTCCTCACTGAGATAAATGACATAGTTTGGTGGCTGTCAGTGATACAGTGAGCAGCAGCATTCAGCTTGTCAGGACGGGCTTAGAAGCTGTGAAGTTTCCTGGTTGACTCCTTAGTTTGCTTCTGTCTGCTTGGTTGGATCAGATGAAATGAGGATTCTTGACATGTGTAAGAGACACTCGTCCCTGTCTGGTGCGTTTAAGGACTTGGAACAGATACAGTATCTAATACTATGGTCACGTATGTTAGCGTCAGGCTTCTTTGGTGCTGTATTTTCTGCTATCTGTTGTGCTTTTTCCTGTTTCCTCCTCTCTGATGTTCCACCTCTGTCATTGCCTGTTGAGATGGAGGAAGTTCATGTTTAACCAGCGAACCTTTCCAAACAGATTGTTTGCAAGTGAAGGCACCGTTCACTCAGGGAGTCTATTTTGCCCCTCTGAATATTTATAGTATATCTCTCTCCTCACCACGCTCACTTTGGGACCGTCAGCAGGCTAAGCTGCTCTCTGGCACTGGCAGCCTGGAGCCTTGTGCTGCTTGTTTTGTTGACAACTTGCAGGCGTTTCCAAGGAAAGCCTGACTGACTCCTGTGAAAGGGGCTTTCCAGACAGAAGAACAGACAGATACATGTACACACACCTCCACAAGGCTCCCACCTGATCCAAAACCCTGAAGGTTTGTGGATTTGAAATTAAATAATGCTTTAAAGGCTATGACATTTTTCTTGTAGTATGAAAGTAGAGCAGCAAAGTTGTCACAGTCATCTCTTCATCTAGGACAAGTGCTTTACGTCCCAACTGAAAACATGGGATGGAGAATTGCATTCATGGCACAGTAGTTATAAAATGAAGACCTCCAACACAGATTTCTGGCCTCGCTTATGTCTGATCCTGACTAGAAGCAGCGTCGTGCCTTATATCAAAACATGTCACCTTTGAGTCCTTGAAATTCACTGGGCCAAATCCTGAGAAGGCCTTGAATTTGATGTGTAAGTGAGCATTAGGACTCTGCTTCTACCACCACACCTTTCACTTCTACACTTTCTGTCCTGACAAACGTTCCCTGCCGTGTTGCCACTCAGTTTTTGGGGCCAAAATAGGCCAGAGGTGTTCTGGAGGCGTGTGGAGCTGTAACATGATCCGTCTGCTATACTGGGATACAACTTTACAACAGGCTGCATTCGCTGTGATGTGAGAGCGAGAGGGTCATCTATCAGCCGGGAACTGTACGTGAACTTTCTGAGAAACCTTTTTAGACAAGTGACTCATACTGAGGATGGAAACTGCACATTGTCCACTCTGAGAGATGAAAAGTGACTTCTCTTAATGAGCTTTTCAGTTGCGTAAAAACACTTTGTTTTATCAGCATTGCATTTTTATTTTAAAATATCATAATAATGAAACATTTGCAAGAGGAGTGTTAAAATGGGCAAAAGTAACTTTGATTATTAGGTTTTCTATGGACTGTACTTTTAAGAGGTCATAAAAGATTTCTTTACGCGTGTTTGAGAAGTATGGCATCTCATCATTAAAGTGAGATTTGTGAATGTTTCTTCAGATTCCCGAAAAGACAATTAAAGAAGATTTAGGAGGTCCACCTTGGTTAATGCATTCACGAGTATATAGGCTTACCTGACGCCAAAACACTGCACAGCGGTTTACAATACTATTAGACAAGGTTTTATAACTCTTACAGCAACACGAGGTAACAAGTACCAGAAATGTGCGCTTGCATATATTTCATTGTACAAGTCTATCTATGGATATAAAGTGAGCCTTTATACAAGCTAGAGCTACTGTACTGCCAAATGCCAGAAATGTACAGTTAATTTTGACAAGCTTAACATGCTCCAATACTCCGAATGTCCGCACAGACAGCAAAGTTTGACGGAGTCTCATTTCTCTGTCTAGGAATTGGATCCAATGCTCCCACCAAACTTTGCAGCTCAATCTCGTTGCCAACAGAAGCCTTAAGGTGAGATTATTTGTTTGAAGTCACCACACATAGACATGGGTCAAATAGTAAAGTTGCAAAGATATTGTTTTTTTGTTTGTGCATTTTTTAGCAGATGGATTGATTTAACCCTACGTCAAAAAGACCAGCAGCTTTAGTGGAGCTTCAGAAATGACACGCTCTGTTTTCTAAGAGCATTTACAGTCATCGCGTCTTTTGCTTTGTCATCAAGGTGGGGATATGTAAGGATACAGATTTACTACAGTAGAGTGATTTAGCGTATCGTGTGTAGTAAGCATTAAAAGCAGCTTATCCTAACACCTTTTTGTTCACATGGCATTAGAGCCATAAAACCTGCTTCAGGAATAGTTTGCACAAAGCCCCCCTTTTGCATTAGTTTACAGTGTTTACTCTGGTTGTTCTGCATTGGAGCTTTAGCATAGTAATTCATTTACCGTCACTCCTACAGAAAATGTAAGACAAAATGTACTATATAACTATAGTAACTATATGCACATTTCCAGTCCTAAAAATAAAGATAAGAATGTTGAAATATGATTTTGAAGATGAGAAAAAGCAAAATGATGAGCAGCTCCTCTGTATTTCTTCCCCATTTTTCTTCACCTTGTATAAGTAGGGGCACAGTCTGAGCTCTAAGCTGTATTGGACACTGTCTGGCAGAAATAGACACAACAACTTTATGATACATTGGAACATAAACTCTGAGTGAGAAGCAGTTTTAAATGACCTGCTCCTTTAAAAAAAAATCAGCATATTTATCAGTAAAAGCAAAAGGGGTGAAGGCAAAGCAATAAGGGAAATGCAAAAGTATTAAGGGAAAATTACTATTTCTCTTTATATTTCCACATTTATTGTCTTATTCATTCCTAGATTTTTTCTTTTTTATGGCACTCCTATGACTCCATATATATATATATATATATATATATGCAAATAATTGACATACAAAGAGTGGCGAAGAAATAATAATTGACTAATTCTGAATTGAAATCTACACGGCTCTGTTTAAACAATACATTCGATTGTTATTGAAGCTTTTGGAAAGGAAAGAAAGTTTATTTACCTTGACTTGTGACATAAAGACATTAAGAGAAGACCTTGATTCGCTTCTTGTTTCTACTTGGAGGAGAGTCAGGACTTGCTGACCTGGTTCTTAAGCTGGATTGTGTTGGCAGTGACAGCAGCTGAGCTTCACCTTTACCTGCCATCACCTCTTTAAGACGAGGCGAAACTACGCACAATTTATTGCTGCTCTCTGACTAGTTGTAGTCAACTCATCCTCTATTATTACCATTCAAGCTATTCTAATCAACTATTTTCATTACATATTTCTTTTGTGTTCATTAGGTTTGTGACTGTGTCTTCTCATCCAGTTTTCAGAGTGACTTCTGCTTGGGTGACAAGACCACGTTGGTCAAGAGTGTTTCAGATACAGATGCCAAGCTTCTGGCTGTCCTTCCCAAGGGTGCGCATTGGTTATAACCATACACAATAACTCACATGATAAATAGTTTGTTACTTTTTACATATTATGATGCTACATTTTAAGTTTTTCTGTTCTAATATTCAGTTTCAGAGTTGAAGAAGTACTTTGAGGGAGCTGTCACAAGGGATTTGGGAATGAACAGGTATCTTCAGGGCCCACCACACTGTAGTTTCACTTAAACACATCTAAATATTTTCAGACTAACTTTACCCGCTGCCTGTTGTCTCTGACAGGAAGGAGAGGATAGCCCGGCGCCTGGAGGGGATTGAAAGCGATGCTCCACCTGCCCTGGTGCCTGGTGGTTTGGTAGCCAACAGAATGCTGGAGGAGGATCCTCCACGTTACACCCGCGCCTCAGATCCCTGTGAGCCTTGTGTGATGGGTAAGCATGGCACGATGCACTGCAGAAATATACGATGCTACTTGGATTTACACTCCTGAAATGTGATGTGTGATGTGTTTTGTTAGAATAATGCCACATCTGTGTCATATGGGATGGAGCGTAGTGAGCGTTTATGTCATTGGACAACTCAAGACTGCTGAGTAAGATTGCAGAGTTGGTCATGTGTGAGTTTTAAAAGTGCATGGTCTATATAGCACAATGTCCATTCTATGAATTACCTTGAATTGCAGACTGCAGCTGACATGGGGCATATTTGTTTCCTTTTTTAGGCACCAAGTCGGATATTTCTGAGCTTTCAGAAAAATATAGAGTCGTAACTGTGACTTGTGAACCGTGAACAGCATTTAAAAGTCCAACAATGGTCATTACAGTAACGTCCATGTGACATGAATGTGGCAGAATTCTTGGTCGTCGAGGAATGTTGTTGATAAGTAATGGAGTATCTTCAATCTTTACCACAGTGAGGCGCTACAGTCGAGAAGAGCTGGAGGCACCTCAGAAGCAGCTGTCATCTTCAGACAGATCACCTCAGGTCAAAGGGGGTGTTGTCAGCAGCCGTCCAGAGCCAATGTTGGTGTATGTTGACCCAGTAACGTTATCCACCTCCTCTACACCCACATCTGGCCCCACAGACCCCACCAGCCTCAGTTCCAAGGCTGAACGCATCGCCCGATACAAAGCTGAGCGTCGCCGCCAGCTGTCAGAGCGTTATGGCATCCTACTGGATCAGGAGGCGGACATTGATTACTCACCACGCTACCGTTCCCGCCGGGATCCAGATGCTTCTGACCGACAAACGTCTGCCAGGCGAGACAGAGACGGAAAGGAAGTGGAGCAACACGGACGGGAACCCAAGGTGCCATACCGTGCTGGAGTGGGCAGGGTTTACATGAGGACACACCCAGATCCGCCCCCTGTTTCCACCTCCAGCCCCGCCCACACAATTCAAGCCCCTCCCCCCACGCAAGAAAGACAGAGAGGATTCTCTGAGCGGGAAAGACTGATGAACATGGAGAACCACAGGCGTGGTGGGGCTCAAGAGCGCTCAGTCACTTCTAGAACCAGAACCCAAGAGCAGCATCCGCCCCAGCCCCAACAGCAGAAGCACCCGCACCACCACGAGGATGACCACCAGGAGCCAAGCCCCTCCTCCAGCAGGGATTACAGCATCGCTGCAGTGCCCAGCTCCCCTCGCACCGCCCGCCGGGCCTCCCTGCCCTCCACCCGCTACGGCATCTCACCTGGAGATTTATTCATAGAGCAGCAGGCCCAGAGCATCCTCAACAGGCAGGGGTGAGATAAAACCCTGGCTATAATATACTCCAAGACATGGGTCTGATAGGGTGGATAAATCTTACTCAAGACGAGATAATATTAGAATAATCCAACAAATTTAATTTGCATTCCTGATTTTGGGTAATATGTCCTGTAAAAAAAAAACCCCACATAAGTCTAACAAGACGCCATAATTAGGAATACACATGGTTGGTGTGCATTTCTAGTTTCACTATACCGAATCCAAAATCCTTGAACGTGTGCAGTTTGAGCTGTCCACAGTCTGCTGACCTAGCTAACCTGCTGCTATTAGGATCCAGCTCTTGGGAGCTCATCAGTTAAAGGTCGTAGGGCATCAGGGTAGATTGCAGGGTTGGTTTTTAGAGGGGATATGATTTCCCCGCTTGCCCCGAGAAGTAATCCTGATTTAACAGCAGCTTGGTTCATTAGCGAAAAGCTCATGCCACTTTCCATTATAAACTATATGCTACCACAAAAGAATGAGAATTATTAATAATATTTGTTCAGTAAAGTCAATGAGAATGAATTTGTGAGATAAGTGACATACAATGAACTCAAACCTATAAATAATGCCATCATATATATATATGAAGGTTAAGAAGTGACATCAGCAAAAAAACAATTCTGTAAAATAATCACATTTTAATGACAAACTGCAAAGTGCACTGCACAGCAAATTTTAAACTGATTCTCAGATTACACAACATCTGCGACATCTGAAAATATCCCTGGTTATGGTTCAGGTGATCAGTGCAGCTCACTTTGCTCTGATCTTTAAAAGAATGACCAGACGTTCCCCTCAGAGTTTGACACTGTCGTCCTGTAGCCTGGCTGTCCTGTCAAAGAGCGACTGGTCTCTCAACACAGACTCAGAGAGTGACACTCAGGCAGCCGTCAGCTGGCCTTCAAGGTACTGTGTGCTCAGGATACCATCACTGTAGAGACCTTACAAAGCCCTGTAGTCCACCGGGTACATGTGCTAAAGCTGGCAGCAGTCGATTGCTGTTCAGGAAAGTGCTGATTCATTCTACAATATTTTATGTAACAACTGAAAACCGTGCATTAATGTTCGTTTTCATGCACTCATCTCTATTTCACACAGGTTTCATGGGTCTTGTAAATTCTGAAAGACATTAGAAATGGCTTCAAAGCATTGTCATAGGCCTTAAAGAAGTGTGCAGGAACCCTGTAATAATACTGTTGGGAACACTTTTAGAAAAGGAAAGTAACGAGATAAGAAGCCAGCACTTTAAAAACACGTCCTCGGTGGACATGCACCTAACTCGTTCCAGTAGATACACCTTATAACAGTGCAATATTATATTTAATTCAGTAATTCTTCCCTTTATTAACTGGTGTCGTGGTCTGTTTGTGGATCTGGGTTTAAATTTTATAACTGACAAACTTTCATCCCTAACTTAGTCTTACAACTTAACATTTATTCATCAAAAGATTTACTGATTTTCTTCTCATTTTCATCTGGGTTTCTGGAGCAGCATTTTATAATGCTATAATCTTATCCAACAATTAAACCAAATCACTTTCAAAACAGAAAACTGACCCAGCCTGATTAAATTCTTGTTTCACTAAATATTAGGCCTGAGACACCAATTGTCCTTTTCGTTCTTTTAAAACATTGCATCATGTATTATTTATTGAGCCAAAATTATAAGAACAATGTCTGCTAACTCAATACTTTGCCTCTAAAAGACCTGGCACTAAGATCACAAGGGCACAATTCCAGCAAACAGTAACATCGCTTCTGTCACATACTGTAGGTCAGATCACGTTCTATAAACAGAACTGATGATTCTGTAAAATGGATCATTTCTTATCAGCACAATGGCATCCCCTGCAGCAACATCCTTCTTATATTAGGGTGGCTGTGCGCGGCCTGGGCAGTTGAGGGGCGGTAATGAACCGGAGTTGATGGGGTGACAACATTAGTCAGCTGGATGCCCTGACCCAGTCAGTCACAGACCCACTGACTCAGCACTTGTCAGCTGAGGCTGCACTCACATCCCCCTTCCTCTAATTCTGGCCTGTTAACCCCTATGAAATTACATCTGAGTCTTGCACCCTGTCAGTGACTTTGACAATGTTGTTACAAGACATGCATCTTCCCTTGAGAGCTTGTTTTTTAATCACCTGATTTGGTTTTGTGCTGAAAGGATTCTAGAGAGAAACAAATGACCAGAAATCTTTGTTCTTATTTGAGTGGTCCTGGAGGGTTTGCCATTAAAGTTTTAGGTCCTCAGTTAGACATGTATTTTTGGACAGGACAGTGGCCCAGATACGTAACGAAGTTGGCTTGCTGCCAGTCTTTGAGCTTTATGGACAGGTGAAATTCATAGAGGGATGGCTAGCATGGTCAGAAAACACTTTCTAAAGAGTGTTGGTAAAGCTTGGTTGTTTTCATTGATACACATAAACAACGGCTTCTCTTTCATGCTCCATCTGCAAAAATAAGTGTCAAAAGAGGACATTCTGTTCAATTTTTAGCCAGTGTACACCAATCAGCCATACCTTTATGAGCACTGACAGGTGAAGTGAAGAACATTGATTATCTGGTTACCATGGCACCTGTCAGTGG
>JAVQJF010006424.1:0-10239 GCA_036023855.1 Gadopsis marmoratus
TCACAGGTGTGCGGCAGACCATGTGGGGCGTGGCCGAACGGGACGTACACGCCCGCACAGACTCGGCCGGGCCCCCTCCTGAGGCTCGGCGGCCCAGGCCTCCAGCCTGGTCCGCCACAAAACATATGAGGTTATATTGCACGTGTGTGTGTGTGTTTGTGTAGCATATTTCAGACACAGTTGGTATAACAGTTAACATCCAGGTGACAAGTGGTGCAAGTGGTGATGTGTGGAATTTATGCATATTTAATTTTGCCCTGCATTGAACCGAGGCAGTCAGATGAGAGCAACTTTTGCATTAGAACATTTCTGTATTCAGCTACTTTGGTTGAAGGTCATCTCCAGACATTTATGAAGATATATAAAAATACTCTGCTTGGAATGATAGTTTGTGTGTGATATTGTTTTCCCATAAAAATGCTGAATTACCTCGTTAAAAAATATTAACATCAGATCCAGATTAGATCAAAAATATATGCAAATAGTGTCCATTTCAGAGGTTTAACTGCTGGATGTCTTTGTTTAACTGAAAAGTTCATTTTCAGTATCTGTGCATTCGAGACTTAAAATGTCCATGTTACGCTTGTGTAAATTGCATATTGGACTCTGATTTCCTTTCAAACTAAATGTGGTGTGACAAAATCACGATTGTGTGATAAACTGAAATTTAAGGTCGGCACAGACACACTTTCCTCTTTTGAAGAAAATCTGCACATACATCACTCTGTGAATATTAAAAAGTCTTAGTAACAGTATGTATTATTGAGTGGAGGGGGACAGAACATTAGCCTACAGGTAAAGTGGTGACTATATTGTTGAAATGCTTCCAATGCTTCCCCGAAATACTATAGGTAAATTGTATGTAAAGTGTAATGAGCTACTGCTCCTGTTACAGTGAGCAGCCTTCACATTGAAGCTTAGTGTAGCTGTGGTTATCAGCTACACTAATAACAACAGCTACACTAATAACGACAATAGGAGCAGCAGGCGTCCGCATCCACTCGACGTGACCCGTGTTCATCAGACTGCGCAGCACCACGTCTCGGATATCCAGTCTCTACACACAGAGAGAGACACAGACAGACAGACACAGGGAAAGACAGACACACACAGATAGACTGACACAGACAGATATACACCCATCGATAGACACAGACAGACAGACACAGAGACAGAAAACACAGACAGACATACAATGTTGAAGTTATCACATTTACCAGATTAAAAGCCAAAGAATTAACGCAACAGCTAAAAAAACACATTCTACTTTAAAACAAACTTTCTTTAAGAAAGGTCTCTTCAGCACTAAGAGGCAGCAAGCTACATTACCAAAACAACCAACATTAACGCAACTGCTATTTAACAGCTAAGCTAGGTGAAATACCTGCAAACATAGCTGCAAACAGTGCACATACGGGAAGCTAGATGTAGCTAATAATAATAATAATAATAATAATGTTAGATAAGCTAACTGTTTGTAATATCAACTATATACACCTAACATTAATTATGCTAGCTGTTTTGTGGCTACACAGTTATCTCTTCTGCTTCCAGTATTTGTGCTAAGCTAAACCCCATAAACCCCTAAACACTTTCTGGTATAACACCAATTAGCTACAAACAGCTAACAGGTAGACATGCAGCTAATAATAACAACAATGCTGGATAAGCTAACTGCTTGTAACATCAACTAGCTATAGACACATAACATGTTAGTTATTTTGTGGCTACACTGGCTAACAGTTTGTGCTAAGCCAGGCTAAATATGTCCTGGATCCATGTTTGTATTGGACACACAGGTGAAACTAACCTGACTGGGTCAGATCACAAAAAGCACTCTTCCCAAAATGCCAAACAGTTCTTCTAAATATGGACTTTATTATCACAAGTGTTTGTAATAATGACGGTTAACACAAGACAGTCAACAGGCATAGGAAAGTGTGTTTTTTGTGTAATAATCAGCTCCCGAGTGTGTTCAGAGAGCCAGAGAACAGCCATATTTAATATATCCACCAATCAGGATGTCTGCATCAGTCTGCCAGAGGCACTCATTCATAATACAAGTCTGATTCTGAAAGTGCTTTGAAATCAGAATACAACAATTTGCTTATTAACACTGATCCCAAACCAAATGTTGCACATGCTGAGCAGATTCAAACTGAGGCTGATTGCTGTGAATTATAGCTTGTGAATGTGGATGGTGTGTACGCTCGCTGTGTGGTCTGTGGCTCCTCTTGTTTTGTGGTGTTTGTTCTCAGACTATTGTTACCATTGAAGCTGAATCACAGGATCTCTTTGTGTGTTTGCCTTGGACTCATTGTCATGAATATTTAAGCCTCTTTTCTCTGGTTCACTGCCTCGTTTTGTTTCATTCACGGTTTGAGAACGTGGTGAACTCGAGCCGAGGGTTCAAAGTAAACCTGAAGCATGAAAAGAGTCCAGGTGGATGAAGGGTAATAATTACAGATTTACAAAGCGTGGGAAATGTCAGAACACGGCTACAGCCGACGCGTGTTCCAACTTCACAGTCATCCATCTTAAATGTCAAATAAAACACCGGGTTGCAAACCCGTACCTGCAAAACAAAAGACGTGTTACCCACAGTGAGCTCAAAATAAAAGTATTATATTACTTGAAGTAGCAATAAAAATACTCCATTACAAGAGTCCTGCATTCAATATCCTATTTAAGCAAAAATATGCTTAAACTACCAAACGTAAAATAACTCATTATGTAGAAAAATGTATATCATGTTATTAAATTATTGGATTATAATTATTGATGCATTCATAAGTAGAGATGGAGCTAATTTTAATTACTTTATACACTGCTGGGCAGCTACATTTATAATAATACTGATCATAATCTATTAGTGGATTATATTGTTTAATAATCTTAATCTGCAAAGTAATTGAAGCTTTAAAAATCAATGTAGTGAAGTAAAAACTAAAACATTTGCCTCTGAAATGTAGATCAGAAGAAGTATAGAGTAACATAAAATGGAAATACTCAATGAAAGTACCTCATAATTGTACATAAGTATAGTACTTGAGTAAATGTACTTAGTTTCTTCCCACCACTGGCCACTACAGGTGAACCATCTGTCAGTCCTCACCGTTCATCATTTCAACATGCAAATAAAGCTCATAGAGAAACAGAAAAATAAATTGTTTAATTAAAAATAAAAAATTTAATTTATTGTGGGGTCCGAGATATTAGTTACCGGGGTTTGATGCCTGCTGAGACACCAGATCTTCCTTAAGATTGATGAACATTTAATAATCGGGGTAAGTCAAAATGTACTATCTTTTTTGTTAAAATTATGGCTAAATATTTTACAATTTTACCTCAATATCTCATTGTTTATATGCCATAAGATTTTAGTTTTTGTCATTCCTAACATTTCTTTTTTGCTCGTCTTGGCAGGAGTGGGCTTCCATACATGACACATATACTGTATGTGCAGAAACAGAAAGATAGTTTTGCAGACCGGGTGTTAACTGTGAGCAGCTGTCAGGATTTCACTGCATCATGTTTTTGGCGTGCAGCGCTTCCACTGACACTGAGGGATCGTGTGGAAACTCCCAGAGAGCTGAACTTAATGCGTCTAAAAACAGCTCCGTGTTTTGACACAAATAGACTCCGAGAATCACCACACACATGCCCAAAGACAATATTGATAAAGTCCCTTATGAAGAGTTTAGACCTCATCAGAGGCGTTCTTGGGTGAATTCCCCCGACCGCAGGCTTCTCATAAAGATTCTCCCTGTCCTCTTAGCTGCTACCTGAACACACGTCTGATATCTGAAGGACAATCGTCCAAAAACAACGTCCGTCCTCAGAGGACAAGGCAGCACGAATCACTAAAGCTTTATTAACAAGCCTCATTAAAACAAAGTGCTTGGTGTAGAGCTGAAAAAGTCAAGTCCTTAACTTACATTAAAGTAAAAGTAGTGAGAGTGGAAAAATACTTTATTAGATTTAAATGTAAAAAAGCGTGAGCGCTGAAATGTTCCAAAATACTCAAAGTAAAAAGGTTTTGGTGATTGTTTTGAGAAACAAGAAATGTGGGATATGTGGGAAGATAGGAAAGGAAATAAAAAGAAAGCGAGGAAGCAGTGAAGGAATGAAGGAAGAAACAGAAGGGAAGAAATAAGAAGGAAGGAAGATTCAAAATAAAGAGAATCAGTAAAGATGAAAGAGGGAAATTAATCTCAGTCAGGTTCACATCTACTTAATCTGTTAATTAAGCTCTTTTATAATTAAGGTTTTATTTTAAAGGGTCACATGAAGGATCTCTGGCTGCCAAACATCTGCATATATATATATATATATCTTCTCTGTTCGACCTACGTACGACCTGACGAGTCATTTGTCTTCATCAGAGAACACATGGAGCTCATTCAGACTCCAGACGAGTCGCTCTGATGGTCGTTCATTAAGACAACGTCATGTTAATAAGATTTGATGGGAAGGTGCTCAGACAGTAACACTCAGATCCACGTCATGATGACGTTAGACAGAGACGACGAGACGTTGATGTTTGGTCAGAGACACAAAGGAATCCCAGGTCTCCTAGTATCATCGTCATCATCACCATTATTATTATTTCTGCAGGTAATAAACCAAAGCGTTGGACACATTAACATGTTGACCTGGTGGTGGCGCTGCAGGGCTCATTAAAGCTGCTAAACTGGCAGCACTGCTGCCTCCGGGCCAATGAAATATCATGTTTTGGTTATTTTCAAACGTAATTTATTAAGAAACGTCTCTCTGTCCTGTAGCCAAAGGGCTGCATGTGTCTGGCGTCCCGCCCGTCACTGATGGACGATACAAAGCAAAATATAACTTGTGTCAGGTCTCAGGTTTAGCAGCTAGCGGTTCAGTCGGGTTCGGCTGCTGACGTCTCGTGTCTGATGCGAATTCAGGGTCTGACGGGGTTCGGTTTTGCACTTTGGATACTTCGCAGTCCACAGGATTCAAATAGTAGTGAGGTTTGATACCCAGCCAGACTCAGATCTCTCGGTGGACTTTTTTACATAAATGTTTTTGTGTAGTTTGCAAACTAGGACTTGACTGAAGTTCACTGGTCAACGGCCTCCTCCGCTCCCAAACTCTACAGACATTCTGTCAAACTCAGCTGAACAGGTAGAATGAGAAAGCCACTCTAAGAAATCAGGTTTTGCTTAAAAAGCATATCTGTAAAGAGGCTCTGCGCTCGCTGAGGAGAAACATCCAACATCTCACATCAACAAAGAGCACAAAGACACGTTTGAAAGTGTTCCTGTGCCGAATGCTTTGCAGTGGAATAATAATCACATATTCCTCTAATGCTGCTTCTGTCTTTGGTCAATTTGTGAAGTCGGACACCAAGCAGATGTGGAGGCCTTTCTGGAAACGCTGAAATGTTCCCATGATATTTACGCTTGGAAGGCATGAGTCCTTCAGAGTCTGGAATATTTTAGAACAGAACGAAGCCTAAAACCTTCTGGCTCGGAGCCACGGCTGGAATCTGGAGCGGGAACACAGAGAGCAGCTGAACGATGAATGATGATCCACGGATCAATCAGTGGCTCTGATACCAGGAAGGGGATTTATGGGCTCCCCTGGCACTGACACCGGGATGAAGGATTAGGACGTATCCTAAAATTACACATTCCGTGATTCCACAGTTTAGATAACCTTCAGAGATGAGTCTGCAGATTAACGTGTATCAGACACTTTCCATTAAACATAAAGTGTGAATTGAACTTTTTTGCTTCCGCTGCCTTCATGTGAACACACAAGAAAACATACGGCCAGAAGTATGTGGACACCCCTTCTGATGAGGGGGAAGAGGCTGGCTGGGGTTGGAAGGCAGGTAGAGTGTGATGAGCGTGCAGGTGAGTGGACTCCAGGTAGATGACGTGACCCTGAGCACAGGAGACCAGGATCAGGACTGAGCAGAGACGGAGTCAGACACAGGCTACAATGCGATGAAAGAACACGCTAACCTGCAGTCACCACGACACTCAACGCAACTTCATCCAAAAACAGGCAGCAGTGACCAAACACACACATCCCTGTAGATCACACTGTTCACCTCGCGACCGTTGTGACCAGAGATGAAAGAGTTTCCGTTATTACAAACCAATATGTTCAAACGTTGTGGCTGAGAGGGTAGTGCGGTCGTCCATTAACCCAGGGGTTGGTGGTTCGATCCCGGCTCCTCCTGTTCACATGTCAAAGTGTCCCTGGGCAAGACACTGAACCCTAAGTTGCCCCAGGTGGAGGCAGCATGGCGACTGTGTCTATGTGACTGTGTGTTTGTCTGCCCTGGGTTTGACTTGCAGCCAGTCCAGGGTGTTGCCCCGCCTCTCGCCCAATGTCAACCCCCCCGCGACCCTGTTGGATAAGCGCTATTGAGAATGAATGAATATGTTCAAACATGTTCTCCCTGCAACGTGAAGTCACAGGTGCAGTCCAGAACATCGGTGCTGGAACTTCAGCGCTCGCAAAGGGAACTGTGAGTTTAAAAAATGTGCAGAGTCACCAATCAGCCAGACTGACTTCCTGCTCAGGTCAAAACGAGCAACAGAACGACCTCATGCATCGATCTCCTGGTATGATATGATTGACGTGTAATGCACATTTTAGCCTCTAGGAGCCACTAGACTTCAGACTCAGGAGATAAAAATGGCAAATAATTTAAGACTGAAGTTCTTCCTTGTGCATGTTCTCAGTGTTTTCCTGTGTTTTTTATGAGCCGTTTCTTCCCCAAAGCAATTTGTGCCTGATTGTGTTTTTCAGAAGAGGCGTGGCAGCGTCTCTGCTGCTCTTTTATGGCCGTGAGCAGAGTCATTTGACTTAAAATGTTTTGTCTACTTAGCACTTAAGAATACGGCTATGATGACATGACATCCCACAGGATGGAATTACACAGAAAACCACAGCGCTGCTCAGTATGTACAGTCTTCTTATTGCATGGAAATTCATCCCACAAACATCAATTATTCACTGTTTAAAGCTCGTTCCTGTGTAGTTACATCACATTAGACTCACTTTACAAAGTTTCTGTACAATTTGAATTACATCCCCTGAGGTGAAGGATTTCTATGGAAGCTCAATCCTGCCAGGGAAAGAAAAAAAGTGATGATAAAGATAGACTTGTGGTAAATTAATATTACCTTCCTATATTTGCACAGTAAGCCATCCATTAAAGGAAAAATGTCAAAAAACAAGCCACATCTGACAAAAAGATTATGTGATTCAAACTTTTGACTCACTAATAAATTATGTGACAATAAGTCAAGATGAAGGTTTAATAAGACAAAACTAAAAGAAAATAAGTGTCACAGTTTTGACTTATTGTGTCCAAATTAGGAGCCACAAAGTCAAAGTTATGAGATTCTAAGATAAGAAATTAAAATTCAAATAGTAAGTCTGTTTTTACTCTGAATGTATTATTTATAGTCAAAAATATGAAACAGTAAGTTATTTAATAAATCAATTAGACCTTTCCTGGGCAGAAATAGGCTTCCATAGTCTCATTAATAAAGTGTCCTGTTTTTGTGTCAGAGTTATGACATTATATGTTAAAATTATGAGAAAAATTATGGGACAGTAAGATGCATTTTCATTTTTTTTCTTTTCCTGGCAGAAATGGTATAAATGCTATAGTAGGTTAAAAGATAACTTTGCTGTTCAAAGTGATGACACAAAGACTTAGAGAGAGATATTAATATATCTATGAAATAGGCCTCCATACTTTTATTAATGTACTTAATGTTTTAAGATTATTTAAAATGTTGACCTACAGTAGCATGCGAATTTTTTATTTTTACCATGGCTAACACTTCCTGTAACTATTTTGAAATGGGCTTCCGTAGTTGTCTTATTTGTGTCTAGTGATGTGTCTCGAAAATGTATTATTTATTTGGTTTAGCGTCTTATTTCTCCCACATTTATTTTAAACTTGAACACTGTGGATCGTAGCGACATGAAACTATGATTTTGACTTTAAAAACATACATGTATGTGGTGTAATCCTGTTGACCATAGAAGAAGCTGGGAGCCGCGCAGTGGTGGCAGCCGTCCAGGCCCGGCAGACTGGGAGCTCTGGGAATTTGGAAGGAGTTTCCCAGCGAAATGCGTCAGCTGGTGGGCCGCAGGGAACACACCCTTCAGCAGCGATGGTTGCATCACGGCTGCTGTCAACATCAAACGAGACGCTGCCTGCAGCTCTGCTGAAGGTGTGGGCGGCGGCGGCGGCGGCGGCGGCCTGCTCTGTGTGACACATCCAAAATATCCCTCGAACTCGTTCCAACTCCGGAAATAACACAATGCACGCCGTGCAGAGCTCCAGAGGCCACAAACCAAACAAAGCTTTTACGTTTTTACATTTCTTACGCATTGTTTGAGCCGCGAGGAAAGACTGAAAGAGTGCAGCTGTATATTTAGACCGGAGCACGTTAAAAATAGATGTGGCGATCTTCCTTTTTGCTCACAGAAACACCAAAATAAAAGATTCTGCGTCAGTCACCGAGGAAACCCTGCAGCTACAGAGACCCACGCAGGAACGTGTCCTCTGTAATCTACATCAGAAACACAATGTGAGGCATCGCTTCCCACCACAGAAGCCCGACAGCAGCCATGTGGTGGCTGATGGGATACCTGGCTGCTGCTGCAGCTCTGCAGGAGTCCAGCAGCTCTGACAGAGACATGCGACCGCAAGGTAATGTGCATTCCTCCGAGCTGAGCGCAGAGCGACGCTTTGAAGAGGCTCAAACCACAACAGAGCAGACCCCAGGGTTTGAACCAATCAGGCCTTGGTGAGGGTAAAATAACCCCGAGCTCCCTGCAGAGAGCACAGAAACACCTCCTGCTCAGCTCAGGCTGATCATCCAGTGTGGCCTCCCAGAAACTCCTCAAATACACGGCCACAAAATGCAGGTTAATGTGCCATTTCTGCATTTAGTTGCACTGAAACGACTCTGTGAAACAACTATACACACAGGAATAAAATCCAACCAGTAAAAGTCTAAGATGAATTGAGTTTAAAACACAATGAGGTCAACTGTGACAAACGTTACTGTCTGGTCTGCGTGTAAGAGTCTGCAGCTCTGCTAGCAGCTCTGCTTTGAGCTAAATGCTAACATGCTGATTTATGCTTTTTACCATGATCCCCATCTTAGCTTAGCATGTTAGCATGCTAACATTAGCTAGTTCACAGTAAACACATTCTATAGTTCTGCAGGTATTTGTATTGGACACATTCACATGTTGACCTGATGGTGGCGCTAGATGGAAAATCAGAGGCTCACCAGAGTTCTTACAGTTCATCCTGAAGGGAGCATGAACAATGAACCACATTTCATCACAATCCATCCCATAATAGTTGCAGAGATATATTTGACTAAAACTCAAAGGATCACTGACGTCAGTAGGGTTCATCCTTTGAGGACCGTGAATGTGCCAATCCATCATATCTGACCTGCTGGTGGCACTAGAGTCAGGGACTTATCTCCTGTCCGGGATGCCAACGCCAAAATCGGATTTAAAGTTCAGTCTCCTGTTTGTGATGCAACGTATCGAGCTGCAGGACTTGAAAGGAAAGAAACAGATGCGGTGATTTATTCCCTCAGACAGCTCCGCATGAGTTCACCATCTGACCTAAGCTGCAGCATTAAACTCAACCAGTCCACGTTTAACTATTAGACCCAGTGGGAAAAGGAGCCGGGGTGTAATTGGAGGGACCTCCACGCTGCCAAACATGTCAACATGCCCGTTAAAGTGCCAGATGGTGGAGCTTTGATCCGGATTCATGTGCCTCACCTTCCCTGACTGTCTCAGAGTTTGGCGACGCTGTTTCCTGCCTGCCGGCCTGAATCGTCTTCATCCATCATCATCCTCCTTCCTGCAGGAACAACGTTAGGTTTGTTTATTAGATTCTGTGAAAGCTGAGTGGAAAGTAACTAAGTACATTTACCCAGGCACTGTACTGGAGTACAATTGTGAGGTACTTTACTTGAGTAGGATATAAAGTGAGTAAAAGTTCCAGCTGCAACATTACAGTCATATAATAATATATATATATATATATATATATATTATTCTGCATTATGAGTACTTTTACTTCTGGTACTTTAATGGTGCTGATACTTTTGTACTATTACTCAAGTAAAATTTGGAATGCAGGACTTTTACTGTTTCTGCACAGCACTTTTACTGCAGTAAAACTTCTGAATACTTCATCCTCCA